>JAPZDV010000021.1:24030931-24049092 GCA_029814665.1 Acanthurus lineatus | reverse complement strand
TAACTAGATCAATATATATTCAGTCTTTTTTACGAGTTAAGTTATTAAAAATTTACAGAGTTTAGACTCAAGATGGATACAAATCTTTAAAAATTTATTAAACCTATAAAATCAAATGATCATGTAGAGTTTTGGCCGCATGGAAACATCCACTCACATGTTCGGTGTGACTGCTAACTGTAGTATTTTACATAACAGACTATATAACACATAACACACGGATGAAGGAGGCCGTTCATTCCTGGTTTCTACTCTCCTCCCGCCCTCGCTGCATCGAAAAGCACCTGACTCCCACAAGCAAAGTGTACTTTGTGATTATTACTGAAAAAAGCACTAAGTCTACAAAGAATGCTAATGATTTTTAAGCCAAATCAAGCCCTCATAAAACAGACAGGTTTTTTTTCTTTCTCAGGCCTTTGAACTACACAGAACTATGCATGAATTTCGGAGGTGGGGAAGTGAACCGGGACAAAACACACACACATACACGCACACACACTCACTTGTAGTACAGCCAGACAGAGACACTATGTGGAATGTGTAGTAAAGCCTGTGCATGAGTAGATGGGGGTCTTAAGATCCCACTTCATCGCATCACATCACCTCTTTTCCCAGCACGTGAGGGAGGCGCAGCCCCTCATGATGCTCTCCAACAGCTGACAACAGCACGTTCTGAGGTAATTATGGGAGATTTCTTTAATCCCACAGAGCTGCAGGGTTAACAGTGATGTCAGGATAACACTCCACCAGCCTCCTGCTGCAACCTTTGCACCATTTATTAACGGGGATTCTTAGAAGAAATCAAAAAGAAAATCTGATTTAGTTTTGGCAAAAGCTCCGCCTGGTGAAAAATGGGGGAAGTAAAAGCCAAATGATCCTCTGACCCAGTTTAGAAAATTTAGTGTGATGGTTTTTATGAGAGCAGCCTGTTAACCCTTTAAAAATGTATTACATTTAATCAGTAGCCTTAATCCAGACTACAGCGTCTGGTTTATTTATGGAGCATAAGAAAAAATAAGAAAATCCAAGACATGGATGTAAATTCGAAATTATTTGAAACACTGCTTGTACCAATTTGTGCTGCACTTGTTTTTTCTGAAAACCGTCTCAGATCCTCCTGTTTGTTTGTTCAAAAACACACACACACACGCACACACACACACAAAACCACTGCAGATCAACGTCAGAGTCACAAAAACAGCTTCAATCTTTTTTCATTTGAATTTATTAACAGAAATGTTTTAACATTTATATGCAGGAATGAGACCTTCTGTGAATACATGGCACAATCATATTATATACATTCTTTGAGGAGACAGTGCACAAACATGGCGGCGAGGGAGGGGGGGTAAATACAGGAATCGTAAAATGACCCTTCAGTGGGCTCTGACTGATGTGAGCCGCGTGAGAAACACTGACATTTTTTTTTTTTAAGGTTAAAAATGTGTTGTTGTTTTTTTATTAAAAAGAAACGTGGTAGTTACCAAGAAAACAAAAAAGTAATACTACTTGTTTTGTCGCACATCAATTTTTTTTTCTATATACAAACTATAGGGACAGGTAATTCACATGAACCAGAGGGAGAAATCTACCACAGTGCTAGGCTGGAGCCGTTTTTAACTGTGTGACGGTAACAATATACATTATTCCCATGTAACACAACAATTACATGTGCAGCTGATCACCCCGTTTTATTTTAAAGAAACTAAATCAGAGCAAACCTGTGTTTGTTCCTCTCTTTAGCTTATAATGCTTTTAAAGCTCATTGCACATTTTTCCCCCACAGACGTTTTGTCTTTAGTAGAATGCCTGCATGAATGAGTGTATTAATAGGTGAGGTTAATTCAGTCTTTCTGTGGCAGCTCTTCTTTCAAGGTCAGACTTCAGTGTCCTGTTAAATAGTCCTGGGTGGAGTCTGAAGCGAAGGAGTCGGCGTCCTCGTTGTCGGAGTCTTCGCTGCTGTCGTCAGCGGCGGGTTCCCCGGACAGGGCGATGCGGGCGTAGTCGTCCGTGTCGATGGACTTGCAGAAGTGGATGGCGTATTTCAGTTTCTCCTCCAGCACCTGTTTGCACGAGTACCTGGGCAGCTTCAGCAGGAAGAAACAGGTGTAGGACTCCGGCAGGAAGTGGTCAGGCGGGTTGTACTTATCCAACACCTGCGGACAAAGAAGAGTTATTACGTTTCTGAATCAGGTCAGCATGAAACTGGATGTATAATTTATGGGTTAAAGGGACAGGAATTGAAAGGTTTTAAAGTAAAAGTTGTTTTTTCTGGACCGGCAGTGACCTCCTGATGCCCCACTGGTTGCCTGGCAACCTCACAGTGATGACAAGAGTCCAGGAAGTCATTGCTAACTGCAAGAACTTAACCAACTGTCAACTTCACACCTGCTTTTGTACAGATTAAACTCAGTAATCTCACTCCTGTCAAAAGAAGTGAAAAGCCCAGATTTAACTGAGACTTTTTACCTTTTTAATACCACATATAATACACTTTAATACCAGTTTGACAGCCTTCAGCTGTCAGGAGAAAACATTTGAGACTTTTGTCCTGCCGCCAGATTTTCCTTTCTTACCTGCACAACAAAATCCCGTCCGCGGAAGTCAGCGATGGTGCGAGGCAGGCGTGTGCGACCCCAGACGAACCTCAGGAAAAGCGATCTCTCTGTGTTGGAGAAGGACTCCATCACCTCCCAGAACCACTGAATGAGCGGCGATGTCGGCTCCACCCCCTTGTAAGTGGCCACTGACTTCAGCAGGTGGAGAGGGATGTCCGGACTTCCACACACCTGAGGAGAGGAAATGTTTACTGTGAAAACAAGCTGAGAGTCTCATGATAAAAGCCAAGTCACCATCTTAAAAAAACCATCACTCACCATAGTTTCCAGTTCGTAACCAGTGAAAAGCGATAGCAGAGGAACTGGAACAACTCGAGCCATCCCCTCACGAACAGCAGAAACCTGCTCATCAAACTCATGAAGCCTGAAGAGAGAAAAATAAAAGACTGAAAGGTTTACACAAACACACAAAGGAGAGTGTAAATGTTGATAATTCTGGTGACTTTAAGTGAAGTTGAACATCTTCACTTCCTTCAACTGTAGAAAAAAGGGGCCAAAATATTCCTGACAGGAAGGCTGCCATTGTGAACTCGTGACATCATGTGGATCCAGATTTCGTGTGTGTAGCTGTGATGAAACACACTTGTTCATTCAGCTTGTTTTCTCACCTGTAGTTGATGGCCAGGCGGACGTATTCTGCTCGGTTCTCCAGGGTGATGTGGGAGTACTTGGAGCTGAGCTGGATGTCCTGACCGCTGGCGTTGGGCACCGTGAACGGCAGAGTCATGGCCTCGAACTCCTCGGCCGTGGCCTCGTTGTCTCGGATGTACATCAAGCCGGGGATGAAATCCTTATCAACCTACAGAACAAATCACAGCTCAATGTTAACATATCTCTTCCATGCATTTGTCTTCTTACAAGCTCTACTTTCACCTGGTATTCATCTAGTTTTGTGTGTGTGTGTTTACGTGTGAGACCCTCGTGCTCACAACACAGATCCGGTGAGCTGCACCACGAATCGCTCTTTCTCCAGTCTTGTGCCGGGTTCATTTCCAACCCGATCTTTCCAATATCTCAAGGGCAAAACAGCAAAACAAGGGCAGCTTTGTGAGGGAAAAGGTCTTTTTTTTCTATTGCAGTATTCTCCCAAAGACGGTTCAGGAGCTCATGATCACAGCGTGAGGGCAGGAAAGGTCTCACGCTGACTCTTTAAACAAAAGCTTAAACTGTAGCTCACAGATAATTTAACTGAAATAAAACAGATCTCAGTCCTTTTCAGCAGGTACAGTAGGAGTTTACAGACATATTTCCTACAGCAGAGCTCAGAGAAGCAGGGAGCTGATGGGCTTACGCTTTAATCTCAGAAGGAATGTATAGAAATGTGTTCCTTTTGCAGGTTATAACACAGATCATGAGGGTTTAACATGTTATATAATATGTGTCATAAAGGGAGGCATTCCTTCCTGCAGATGGAGGGCGGAGACGTCGGTGTAGCTGGAGATAATTAGGGTGAAGTTTCAGGCAACTTAAAAAAACAGGAATGTTGAAATAATGTATGACATTAAGCTGCTTATCATTAAACAAGGAGCCTCGAGCAATAGCATTTTCATATTCTTATTCTACAACTTTTCTAAGTGGGGTTTCAACACAATGCAAACTGCCAGTTTCACCTTTTCATAAGCAGGTGCCTGTTTGTGAGATTAGCTCGTTAGCATAATTGATACTCATGAAAGGATATATCAATGTTTTTGTTCTGCTCTGTTTCAAAAATGTCATCTGTGAGTACAAAGATAAATTTCACACTGCTGAGTTTCAAGTCGTGCTGTCAGAAATCAGATGTTATAAACACTGAGCGATGAAAAGTTCAGGAGTGACAGCAGTCGATCTTATTGCATTCTGCTTTTTTTTATGTTACACAGTGTACCAACCTTTTTTTTGGGGTGGGGGGGGTTCATAAAGGCAGAATGGTTGGAAAAGAAGTTAGCTGATAAAAACATGTTGCTAAAGCAAAAAGGAAGGCGATAACAAACAAGACAAAACCATTTACATAACCTAAACAGGGAAACACAGCTTGAAGTCGAACATGATACCTCCATCACGGATTCACAGCCTTCTCAGACAAGATGAGAAAATACTTATAATGCAATTGCTGAGACCAGCAGAGGTAATAATAATAATAATAAAGAAACGACAGGAAAATTTTGGAAAATCTGATTCCAAAAAGGCGAGACATAACACATAACGCAGCTGTGGTACCAGGATTTATCCAAACATACAGTTAAATGTCATCGATACATCAAGGAAAGTCAGTATCATGCGACAGTGGTAGCAGATGTTCTCCTGAATAGTGACCAGCATAAAATAACAGAGGCAGCTGTTGAACCACTGAACTGTAGCAAAAATATGCCAATAAGGACAAAGAATTATTGTCAAAAACATCTATGCATGAATAACAATTTGTGCACAAGTCAAGGTATGCGGACACTTAAATTCATCATAATTTAGCTCAAATTAAAGTGACTTAATTCTTAAATTAATCAAGTGTTTTGTAAATGTATCAGAGAAACTTTGTGTGCTGAAAATTTTGAGGAAACTGGTGAACAACTTCTCTTAAATCATTAAAGAACAAATATCTACGTAAGAGGCCGTTTGAAGAGTTTCACACTCTATCGATCAGCAGCAGTGTGTGTGTGTGTGTGTGTGTGTGTGTGTGTGTGTGTGTGTGTTTATACGCACCTCACTGAGGTCAGCGATGGTCAGGTTCATGCCTGCCAGCTGTTTCCATACGGGCTCTGCCAGGTTCAGACTAAGAGGGCTTCCAGTCCGGATTGCGATGCCCAAGAGCACTCCTGCAGACACAGCGAGGCCGAGCGCATTACACACAGATCAGACATGAACAATAAGCAAACGTCACCGTGCTGAGCGAAACATCTGCAGCAGAGCAGGAGGAATATCTCTGCTAACTGAAGCTTGCTGCAAAGTTCAGGACGGGTTTTTATCAGCAAAAACGCACGTGAGGCATTTTGTTCTTTTAAAAATAAACATGCATACATTTAGTTTTTTTGTTTATCGAGGATTAAACACTCCAGACTCCCCTGACTGGGAGATTAACTGGATTATACCTAGGAAGCGGAACATGCTCATGTGAAGAGGGGACTTGGCTGCCGGGTTGAGCAGGAAACAGTCCCTGTTGGCGCCCGACTCGTCGCGGCCGTTGGGGGTGACGATGAGCAGCGGCGTCAGGGCGTTCTGCAGCTCTTCACACATCTCAGCGATGGACTCGCTGTAGCCGCCGCCACAGTCATCCACAGACTCCCCTGAGACAAACAAACAAACAAAACAAGTGCATTTAAAACCTCCACGGAGAGGAAATGCAGACAAACTCCGTGTTGCTTATAACTTAATGTTACTTTTGAAGAATAATATGTCATCTGGGACGAGCACCCACCCACAAACTTGACCTTCCACACTCGATGAGGGAGCAGCAGGCTGTCGGGGCTGAATGAACTCATTTTGGCACACATCTGACCGAATACAGATTTGGTTCCATCAGGACCTGCCAGGCCCCCTTTGCTACGCGAACGCTTCACCTGCAGGGTGAAGAAGAAGAAGAAGAAGAAGAAGAAGAAAAGAGATTATGTTTGGATTTGTTTCTGTTCACTGCTTAATAGCTTTCTGCTAGATAGAGAAGAACAACTGATAGGCATGAATTCCTGGATATGACAGCTCTCTGCAACACGGATACACCTAACCGGAGATACTGGGAGGAGGAGGGGGGGCTCAATCCAGGATCTCTTGCAGACGGACTGGAGTGCAGTTCACACACACACCCACACACACACACACAGAAAAATCCCCTTATGAAAGACATCACATGTAATGCTCAGGAGCCTGTCTGGAACATAACCTCCCAGTGAGAGCGAGCAGGAGGAGGAGGAGGAGGAGGAGGAGGAGGAGCAGGGAACTACAGTAAGAGGAGACTTGAAAGACAAATGCAATTATGAAACACATTAAGAGCCTGCAGACTTTAAAAGTGTGTGTCTGTTTGCATGTTTTCCTCCTGTACCTGTATCCTGTTGAGCTCCACCACGGGTCCGTGCTGTCTGTCTCTCACCATTGTGGCCTGAACCACCTTCCTGAAAGCTGCTTCCTGTTCACACAAAACAAAAGATGCTCTTTCAGTGTCGAGCAGACATCGAATCTTGGCTGTTTATGTTTTATACATGTGTTGTTTTGGATTTAAATTAGTGTTTTCTCACCTTCCCCTGGGAGATGAGGATGCCCCTGAGCGTGTCGAATCCCACCGAGGGTCCGTGGCCCGTCTGACCCAGTCGGCCCTCCAGGTCGAACATGAGTATACACGGGCAGAAGAGCTCTGAGATGTGATGCAGCAGCAGCAGTCTGTTCCTCAGGGCCATGATAGGGATCTCCTGCAGGTGGTTGTACTCCATGGGAACCTTTAATCCACCACACAGGCAGAGATTGACTGCATGAAAGGCATTTGAAGGTCTGCAAGCGACTATGTTTTCAATAACGCTTCTGTCTGCAAAGCTTTACTGCCATCTACTGGAACTTGTGGACAGAGAATCATTTTTTTTCAATATGCAAAAACTGGCAGTTTATTTTCTTTCCTTTCGAAGGAAGTACAGTACCTGTGCAGGGAGTTTTCCAGCGTTGGTGGGCTTGCTGGTGGACCAGGCGAGTGTGTGAGCAGAACCGCAGGCCACCCTGTTGATTTTCTTGCCTTGCAGCGCGGCCACCAGCCGTGGCCTCTGGATGGCGTTGGTTGTCCCGTCTCCAAGTTGGCCCTCATCGTTGTCACCCCATGTGTACACTTCTCCTGAGCCAAACACGACAACAAAGCTCTCTGTGAAAATCCGACCCGACTTAACTGCACTGTTGGGACTGAATGGTACCAACTGGCAAGATGGCAAAGAAAACTGAGGAATACATCAAAGGGGGAAATGTACAAAAAGGAGCATCAAGGCAGAAAAGGACCAATCCTACCGTCCTCCGTGCAGCACACACAGTGCAGTGACCCTGTGGCGATGGCGATGACTTTCTTCCCCTGCAGCCCCTGAACCTGTCTGGGTCGTCGGACGTGGTCGTCGGAGCCGTGGCCCAGGCGGTGATAGTCCCCTTTCCCCCTGGAAATCACATGATAGAAGTAAACAACTGAGCCATCTGTGTGACACAAGAGGCCATGACAGATCTGATCTGTGATCTGCTGTACGTACCATGTGTACACGGCTCCAGACTTGGTGAGAGCCACAGAAAACTGAGAGCCGCACTCCACTTTGACGACTCCGAGGCCGGTGAGAGAGTCGATCTGAGAACAAGAAATCAGTCCATTTGTTACTTCAAAGAACATTTTAAAAAGTACAATAGATCTCTTAAATGATGTCTTTCATCCAAGCACAAAGAACACACTTTGTGTCTAAATGATAGGTGTCAATTTTCTCACCAGCTCTCAGCAAGGAAGTGAAATACTTGTATTTCTTAAGAGTTCAAGTGATTCTTTTGACCTCTTTCTTCCATTAAGTACTTAAGCTAGCAGTGCTTCACTAATGAACATACATTTGTAGCTTGTGATCTTACAAGAAACAGAAAGTCATCTGAAGCTTTTTTTGAGGTTTTCAACATTCTCAACTCTTCTTGTTTAAATAACTTTAAGACAGAAGGATAAACTGATGCTCTTGCTGACCTCAAGTGAAACACTGTATAAATTGTCCTACCTTCATGGGGATTTTGCAGCCATCACTGCCTCCACGGCCCAATTTGCCGTAGTCCCCGTCTCCCCAGGACCAGACCATGTCATCGTCTGTTAGACACAGTGTCTGGGCGTCTCCGCTGCCACAGGCGACATCAATGACCCTGTGACCCTGCAGTGCATCCACCTGGATAAATCACAGAGACACTGACATCAGCTTTACCTCGCTGTGATTACCTGGGAAACCGTGTCAGAGTGAGGCAGAGTAAAGCCTTTGATTTCTGTCCAAGCACTTTGGCTTAGTGGTTATTTTTTTTCTAAAGCCTCTTCAGTTTACTGACAAACACTGAGTTCACTCGGTGTCATAAACACCATAGTTATTTTAAGTCCTGTGGGAAACCGAGCTCAATGATCACTGACCAGCTTTGGTTTTAGTTGGTCCTCGCTGTCTCCGTGACCCAGCCGTCCGTAGCGACCTTTGCCCCAGGTAAAGAGCTCTCCACTGGCAGTGATGCAGGCGCTGTGAGCCCCTCCAGCTGCAATATCCACGACTTCCACTCCCCTCAGGGACTCGATGACACGAGGACGGTCGCAGGGACTGAAATCAAGAGGAGAAAACAGCATAAACACTCGATAAAAAACAGTTTGCACCACCTTTTTCCTTAATTCCAACAGTGACGTGATGTGTTATGGACTGAAAACTGTGCTGTGTTTGACTCCATCCAACCTTCTGTTCCCGTGTCCCAGTTTTCCATCCTCAGCTTCTCCCCATGAGTAAACTTCTCCCTCGGACGACAGCGCCAGGCAGTGCTTCCCTCCAGAGTTTACAGCCACCTTCCTGATGAAGACGTGTTGGATGGACTCTAGTAAAGTGGGGGTGGACACTGATTCTGTGCCTCCGATTCCCAATCTGCCCCCAGCACCGTATCCTGTCGCATACAGCTGAAGATCAAGGCAACATATATTAGTTGGACAATAAATTTACAATTTCCCGGAGTTCATCTGACACAAGATTTAGTGTTAAATACCTTTCCATCAGCAGTAACAGCAAACAGAGTCTGCTCCCCACCGATAAGCTGCACTGGCCGCAGTGTGGCAAGAGCTTCGGTGGGAGTGGGAACTTTGACCTTCGCCCCCTCGATGCCCCCCAGCTGGCCCCTGTGGTTGTGGCCCCAGCCATAGATGGTGCCGCTCCCCCCGGCGGAGAGGGTCCAATCATCAGGCCGACGATTCATCCACTGAACAAGCTGCTCATCGTGCTCACGTTTGAACAAGTCGTGGCTCTCGTGGAGGCCGTTCATGCTTTCGTGATCGGCCATTAGCTCACGAACTTTCTTTGTTACCTTCACAGGGGGAGAAATAAAGTGAAGGAAACCAATTTAACACATTCTCAGGTCAAAATGAAGGCAGGCACAGACAGAATAATCCGACACACTCACCTCATCCAGGAAGGGTCTCGGCAGAGAGGTCCTCTTGTCCAGAGCCACGGCGACTCTGGAGGCGGTGCAGTATCGGCGGAACCAGGCCCACTTATGTGTTTCAGCACAGCAGGGTAAGGTATCGAGCTCGAGATCGCAGGCCAAAGCGACCAACACCTGAACAAAATGTTAAAATTATCTACTGAGAGAAAACTGCATCTAATGATCTGTAAAAAAAAATCAAATATTCTCAGGTGCTTTTGTGTTGGAAATGAAACAACTGTGAGCAAACCTTGAAAAACGGACTGTGAAGCAGCTGCTTCCCTCCCCTCACAATAGGGTCTTCATACTCGTACTGCCTCTGCAGAGCCTCTGGAAGCCCCTTCACCAGGGCAGCCAGTGCACTGCCTGTGAAACTCTGAAGGAAAAAAGATTATTGAATAATTATATGACTTTCTAAAGGACAGGCAGCAGTTTACCAAACAAAGACTTGTCTCTCAATTAAATATCCTGGCTCTTGTTCATTTTTGTCATAGTTACAGTTTATAAAGAATTACACCAAAGACAAACTTAAGCTCTGCAGAGGATGGTGTATGAGGGGAAGGAGAAAAAAATTAGCTGTGGAAGTGAAATGAGTGGATGATGAGTGGCCAGATGAATGAAATTAACACTGAAAAGTCTTTTTGTTTTTAAATATTTGCATCAAAGTTGTTTTAAATGACACACTTAGATGAATATGTTCAACGGAAATATGAAATGTTCAGATCAGCTATGTTTAATTGCAATAGTTTATGTATACTATGGTAATTGCTCTAAAAATGATCATATATATATCCATGTTTAAATGTTTCTGTTAAGCTGTTTTCTCACCATCGAGCGAGTCTCGCCTTCACTGTCACCGAGCAGCCTGTTTATGTTGATGGACTGACCGTATTCTGTGGTCAGGAGCTTTCGTAGTCTCTGCAGAGCCCACATCCTGTGTCCTGCAGCTGGACAAAACAACACAAAAAAACAACAACAACATTAATAAACAGTTAATGTCTAAAAGAAATGAATCAACTACACACAAAAATCAAGTCATTCATACTGTACCTAGTGCACTAAGTTGGGCACAAGCAGCGAGGGAAGCAGCCAGACGAGGCACGATGCTCCTGTTAGAGGCGAAGTTGAGCCTGAAGTCCAGCAGACAGGTGACCAAGTCCATGGAGGGGCAGGACAGGATGCAGCGGTCTGACAGCAAGTCTTTGGGACCTGAGGAAAGACATGAAAAAGGCTCAGTCAGAGCTCAACAGCAAAGATTTCCCAACTGCCTGGGACAAATAAAAATGCCATGACGGTAAATCAAGCAACTCACTTGCCCAAATATGTCAATGAAACAACTTGTTTAGAGACAAGAAACGTTTAGTTTGAACAAGTAGATTTTTGACCAACTTGCTTCAGTAGAATATTTGAAGTGAAATCTGTCAGATGTGTCAGATGTGCAATTTTTGGTTAATTAACGCTAACATAAACAAGATGCTTTAGGGGTCATCCTGGTGAAAACACTTGTTTCAGTGTTTTGTTGCATGTGTCTGATGCGTCTCACCAGCTGCAGGCATGATGGGATAGACGGTGAAGCGCCAGCCCCAGCCGTTGACAGAGCCGTCGCTGGTGAATTTCCATTTGAGTTCATCTCCCGGGATCCTTAACTCGCTGGACCAATCAGACCACTCACGACCTGAAGTGCGCGCACACACACATCATCATCACATTTTTTCATAATTCACTGACATACACTTAAAGCTCTCAGTTAAATGGTCTTCCTCTCATTACCTGATCTAACAGAGACGATCCTATTGGCTCCATCCATGATTGTTAACGGGTCATGACGTCTCTCGGTTGAACACTGTCGGTCAAACTCTATCCTCAGGCCCTCAGCACCTTCGAAAGGAAATGAGAGATAATGTCTACATCAAAGAAGCAAGTTATAATGTGCAAGATCATGGAGAAAGTCTTGCTCCAGTTGCCGTAGGGGGAAAACTGTTCACCCAGTGTCAAACTAAAGAATCCTTTTGTTGTGTTACCTGGGATCTTCACAGTACCACTGGTGGAGGTGTCGTCTGTATACGGGTGGCTGCTCTCCACAACAACTGGCTGGGAGGACAAGCGGCCACTCTGAGAGTCTGTGGCAACGTCCTCCAACTCGGTGACACACAACTCCAGCAGCATGTCAGCAACCTGAACACCACAGAGACCACAGGATGTCAAACGTTACACCAGCTGGTTTCTTTTAAAATGCAAGGCCTTCATGGAAGAAAACAACACAGTACGTCACCTGTGGATAAGCTGTGCCCATGCCGGACAGCACAGCAGACAGAACCTCTTTGCCTTTCTCCCCCGAGCGACAGGAAACTGCAAGTTTGAGCAGATCCACCATCACACGAGTGTCGTCAGGCACAAGCAGACTTGTGAACTCATCCAGGTACTGAGGCTCTGGGCCGACCACTTTACTCTGACTCTCAGAGTCCTGAAGATGAACATAAAACAAGGAAATGGCTGAGTTTGGCTGTATGCTGGCTTGATCTGACATTGTGATTACTCAGGTTTGTGTGGGATTGCCGACCCATGTGCAAATGCTGCTTAAGGTCTTTGTACTCCATCGTGCAAGGATTGTTTAGCACTGCTTAGTCTAAACAACCAATCATCTGATTGGTCACCACAGTGTGTCGACAGGTTATGTTGACACTGTTTTAACTTTCTGCCAGAGGACCCCTGCATTTTATTCAGCATTCCCACATTAAAATACATAAAAGAACGAGCATTTTCACTGCAACACCTGCTTTGTTCTGAATGAGTCAATGGCCTCACAAGGCACATGTGTTAACTCAGACAGTCTGACCTCTTTGGTCTTCGTCATGGTTTCAGCGATGATGCTGGCTGCTCCGGGATCATCAGTGACGGGGATAAAAGGACGTGAGGAGGCTCCAGAGGCAGAGGGAGTCATGGCTGATGATGGAGTGACGGCTTCTTCTGATGAAGGAACCTGTTCACATGCAAACAAACAGACATAGACACACATTGTTGATTTTTTTCCTCTGGCACAACTTTATCTTATGGATCTCAGTCCAAATGGTTACTGTTCACTCTCTCTACACCAAATCAGCTGTATTTACTCACCAATAATTAAAGAAAAAAAAACATCCCACTGTGGCTTTTTACAATAAAAGTTATCAACTGTGAAAATTCAGAGTGAGCTTAGCTGTGGAGCCGTAAAAAAGTGTTTGTTACAGCTATTTTCACACACAAAACAAAACAAAACAAGTCATTTCCAGCTTTTTTTCATTTGCCATAAATGCATTAAACCCACTTGCTGCTACCACAAGTAACAATGGGTGTTAACAAAATCAGCCAGGACTGAAATCTTATGAATCATATGTTAATGACCCAGAATGAAAACAGAGAAAAGTTGTGATAACAAAACTTGGTTAGTAGTAAAAATGATCAACGCTCTGGAGAGTTTCCAAGCTGGATCCAAATATAGTTTGCTGATGGCTGCATCTGCACACCTGGACAATGTGGGAAAAAAGTGCACATTGTACAGCTACTTCATTTAACTAAATCAGCACAAAATGCAGTTGAGGCAGCTCTTTTATAGGAACACCCTCACTGACACTAAACATTATTAAAAAGTTTTAATAGGGTTGGTGTTTGTAAATTAGAGTCAAACTGAATCATCTGTGTTTCTCACCTCTCCCTTCTTGTCCTGCCAGGGATTAGGACTGACTCGCTCCTCGGCTTCAGGCAGGACGGGAGGACCTTCTTCATCGCTCACAGTGGATGAGGAGGATGAGTCTGATGGAGGAACAGGTGAGCTGGAAGGACACTCAGCTGGCAGAATCATGCTAGCTGGCATCAGAGCACCGACCACTGCATCCCTGAGGGGAAACACACACAACGAACTTTTATAACATTTATACTGACTGATGACAATCAGAAGAGCCAGTCAGCAGATTTAATCAACTTGAGGTCAAACACACTTTGAGCTCATCCTGTTCAGAATTCATGCCTCAGCAAAATGTACCAATCACCATTAAATCTCAGATACATGAGGTAATATCTACATATCTTTGCCAAGGTTCCTCTGACCAACAATCAAACTAAAACTGCACTTTTTTCATTAATATCCTTAAGTAATAAGACAGTAATTCTGCTTTGTTGTTCTCTCAGATGCACAATCGTTCTGTGCTTTGACACCTTTTTCCTAAATATTTTGTGACTTGGGTGTCTTTTTATCTACATTATATGTAATTTCCTTTTTTTCTTAAAGGCTAAAAGTGCAACATGGAGAAGGCAACGTCATGGGATACATGTCTTAAGTCAGACTTTAACCCCTTATATTGTAGTTACATTGTGTGCATCTCAGTCTTTGACCCTCCAGCGGAGGATTTGAGGACATCTTACCTGGCGTACATAATCTGGAGGGCTGACAGCACATGAGACAGAGCCTGCTGTTTGGCCAAGTTGCCATCCAGGCTGAGGAGGATCTTGGCCAGCGAGGGTCGATTAGGCTTCATGTTGCTCTGCCCGCTCATCTTGTTGTTCACAGCTGATGAGTCACTGTCTGACTGGACGCCTTCGGTGTGAAACACAAAAAACAATGAGACACACTATCATTGATGTGAAGCACCAAAAACTAGCTAATGCAATTTATTTGCTGGTCACTGGTAAATCTTTAAAAAAATCCTTTGTTTACTCAGCAGTATATTTTATTGCAAAATCATTAAATTATTTTTAAATTAACAATTTGCATGTACAAGATATTATTTGTTATGACCAATAATTTCTTATTCAAACATAATGAAATGCAGCCCAGTTTATTTTTCACTTGCATCCAAAATTTCCCTCAAAGCAAATTGATAGCTGCAGACCCTGATCTGATGATGACAAAACAACTCCCCCTACTGGCCAATCCGCATTCTGCTAAAAATGTATAACAAAACTTAAATGGTTGTGTCTGTTTGGAACTTAAAAGCAGTTCCAAGAGTTGCTTGACATTAAAAAACAAAACAAAACAAAACAAAGCAAAACAAAAAACTTCCGGGTCAATTAAGGCTTGTAGGTTCTGTAGGTGGAGTGTACTGAAATGCTTCAAGGAGAACAATAAGTACCTAAATAAGATGCTCCAAGGGAGTCTCTGGCAGTCTGGAAAAGTACTGGCTCGTGAACTGAGGGTGTGGTCACATCCACAGTGGTCCAGGCGACGCTGTGGGAGGAGCCACAGGCCACACGGGTGATCTTCTGTCCCTCCAGACCCTGGACCAGGGTGGGCTTCCTGTTCACTGTGGTGGTGCCATTGCCCTGCTGCCCGTGGTCATTGTCACCCCACGCATAGACCTGTTACACATGTTAAACCATAGGCCATGAGATGTAATCAAGTATTATTCAAGCTCTTATAAAACAGACTTTTCAGTGCTTTTACATAACTACTGAACTAAAGAACTTTACCAGCGAGAAAAAGTAAAGGCATCGCTCCAAGCACTCGATCTTTACAACCTCTTAAAGTGGTCAAATATTGAGTAGCTGCCTCTCATCGTTGAAAGTGATGTGCTAACATTATTAAATCTGATGGAAGATATTATTTAAGATGAAATAAGCTGTGTAACAGCAAAGGTCAGAGGTGTCCAGAGAAGCAGAGAGGGTCGATAAATAAACTCCCACTACAGGGGGAGAAATTCACTCATCTGGAGCAGAGCCATGGCAGTGAATGAGCAGAGAGCCTGAACTTTGCGCTCAGGGTTTAAAATACTCGGTACGTACCTGTCCGGTGTCTGTAACAGCCAAACAATGAAGAGCCCCAACAGCCACATGGACAATCTTTTTGCCCCTCAGTCCCTCAACCATCTGAGGCTTCCTCACATGAACATCGGTGCCATGTCCCAGTCGAAAATAGTCGCCTTTGCCCCTGTTTGAGAACATGATTACTCACTGCAAAGGAAAAAGGACTAATGACGAGTGATCACGTAAAGTTACTGTCTATCTTACCAGGTACAAACGACTCCAGATTTAGTGAGGGCCAATGAGAACTGTGCTCCACATTCGATCTGGCAGACCCCCTGCCCGTTGAGCCGCTCTATGTTCTGGGGGATGTTGCAGCCCTCGCTGCCTCCACGACCCAGCTTCCCGAAGTCCCCATCACCCCAGGAAAACACCAAACCTGACAAGAATAAAAACATCATCAAAGAGAAACTCAACACATAAGACATAAGAATACTTCTACTGAGAATTAAAGTAATTTGTGTAGTATTCATCTCATCTTGATTAAACTCCATGGAATAAGAAGCGTATTAATATAAATACCTTCATCAGTGAGGGCTAAAGTTTGTGCATCCCTGCTCCCACAAGCCACCTGGATAACCCGGTGTCCCAGAAGCACTTTTACCTAAATGGTGAAAACACAAAAATGTGCATGCTCAATTTAAACATTTTATAGTATACATTAATTAATTGAAGCAAAAAAATCTGAAAAAAATTCAAGCTCTAAACAAGGTCCAGTAAACCAAACTGCTTACATTCATAGTGTTGGTTGCAATTATTAAGCTAATTACTAAACCTAAAGGCATAATGAAGGACACATTTGCAATGACATGTATAAAAAGACTACAGCTATGTTAAAAGGTTGATGAGTTGTGTACTTAGATTATCCCTAACGTTTCCATCAGTGTTCAAACCCAAAGAAATACATTACTTTACTCAAGATAATGGTGCCTTAACAGTTTAATTTGTTTGTCTGTAAATGACAAGTTGATACAACCCCAAACATAATTTCCTCAAAACATGTATTGGTGTGTCCTGTAGCTACTGTGTTTCTGCAGACAGACCTACTTCCTTTAGTTGCTGCTGAAAGGGAGAATTATGAGAGAGAGAAACGTACCAGTTTAGGCCTCAGCTGAGTAGTGTTGTCTCCATGTCCAAGGCGGCCATATTCCCCCAAACCCCAGCTGTACAGTTCCCCACTGGAGGTGATTGCTGCACTGTGAGAGCTTCCACAGGCGATGTCACGGATACGTTTGGTCTTCAGAGCCTCAATCAACCGAGGTTTGTCACAGTTCCTAAGACAGGAAATCATACTTTTCTTTAATCACGTGATTAGAACAACCTCTCCACAAGACTGCATCCTTAAGATGCAGACTAAATAACAATTAAAACTTAATTAAAAATAACAATTCAACTGTCAAAGAAGCAAAATAAGTGAAGTCATAATCCATTTCAAAATTTACATATTAAATAAAAAACAGTAATGATTTATCAAGTATGCATTTCTAAGTTATGTGCAGAGTCTGTGCAACAAAACATACATTCTGCTGAAGTGCCCCAGTTTGCCGTCATCTCCTTCTCCCCAGGAGAAGACCTTCCCATCCACAGTCAGGGCCATGGCGTGTCTTCCCCCAGAATGCACAGCAACCTTCTTCACCACATAGTTACTGAGTGCAGTAATCTGACGGGGGATTGGGATGGTCCCGCTGGAGAGGCCCAGGCCCAACCTGCCGTTAGTGGCTTCTCCACAGGCGTAGATCTTTCCCTCCACTGTCACTGCAACAGTAACGTAATGGTTAAACAGAGCGTATGTGCATGTCAAATAAAAAACATTAACTACGAACACTTTTATTACTAACCTGCAAAGAGGCTTTTGGAGCCGCCAGCCACTTGAACCACATTAAGTGCAGAGAGAGTTTCAGAGAAGGACGGCACTTTGATCTGTGAAGGTCACAAAAAACTGATTAGAGGATGCAAAAGCATCTGAGCTTCTCCCACAGGGACGCATCTGCTCCCATCAACTGTAAATTTTAGAAAACCACCAGTGGATTATACAAGTGTCTGACACGTCCTCAGATGTTCAATATACAGGCTTGGGTCACAGATTTTAAACAGTAGGGTTGCTGATAAATTTACCAAAATACTGAACTTTAGTACAGATGAGAGGTCTTCATTCAAGCACTAACATTTTAGGTTTTTTATAGTTCTACTTTGCTACTTTTTAAAAAGGGAAATATTACTTTTTTCTTTGAGGGCAGGTGAGATTTTAAAATAATTGAACAGTAGGTTACAAAGCTAAAATGTCGTCTATTTTTAGGAATCCAAGTACTTAGTATAAAATAATATTATCCCTTTGAAAGGTACTATCTAAACAAGTCATAAGTGCTTTTATTTTGTATACTTATACTCAAATACATTTTGCACATAATTTAGATCTGGATACTTATTTCATGTAAGGGTCTAGACCTCTGAATCTGTCCTTTTTCGCTGAGTTCAGTGGACAGATTATATGGAATTTGACAAATTGACAATTCTGATATCAGGCAAAATTCTTCCATCACTGATTGGTAAGTACATGACTGTCCCCCTGCTAGGAGTTTATTTTTCTTATGTATGAGTGGAGAAGTGTTGAGTAAAGCTCAAATGACTTGTGTTGCCCCTAATAAAAAGGATGCAAGGCAT
>JAPZDV010000021.1:24004309-24030831 GCA_029814665.1 Acanthurus lineatus | reverse complement strand
ATAGCTCTACTTTGCTACTTTTTAAAAAGGGAAATATTACTTTTTTATTTGAGGGCAGGTGAGATTTTAGAATAATTGAACAGTAGGTTACAAAGCTAAAATGTCGTCTATTTTTACAACATCAAAATGCTTCCTACACAATGCAGCAATGACAGGAATCCCAGTACTCAGTATAAAATAATATTATCACTTTGAAAGGTACTATCTAAACAAGTCATGAGTGCTTTTACTTTTTATACTTATACTCAAATACATTTTGCACAAAATTTAGATGTGGACGCTCATTTCATATCAGGATCTGGACCTCTGAATCTGTCCTTTTTCGCTGAGTTCAGTGGACAGATTATATGGAATCTGACAAATTGACAATTCTGATATCAGGCAAAATTCTTTCATCACTGATTGATAAGTATATGACTGTCCCCCTGCTGGGAGTCTATTTTTCTTATGTATGAGTGGAGAGTTGTTGAGTAAAGCTCAAATGACTTGTGTTGCCCCTAATAAAAAGGATGCAAGGCATGTGAACTACAAGCTACTTCAGCCAGTTTAGTTAAACCTTACCTTTGAACCCTTCAGTCCTCCCAGCTGGTCCTTGTCATTCAGCCCCCATACGAACACTTTGGTCCTGATTGTGGCTGCAGACTCTAATCCTGAAGACTTCTTCCGAGCAAGGCTAAAGGAAAAAGCAAAAACACACACAGACAGATACAGGATGAAAATCTGCTTCATCTTCATTTAAATGATTTTGTCTTGATTATGTTAAAAAAAGTGAATACAGCCGTGTTAATTTAACAGGTACATAGTTGATTTACGCTGCTATATAAGATCAAACACACTCTTCATGCAGCTTAATGATCCTCAACCAGGGCAATCTTTCATGATGACATCAAGTCATGCACCTGTGAGCAGGGTTCAATTAAATTTTATATAGCTCTAAATTCTGAATTTACTGGTTCACTGGTTCAGACTGAAACAAAGATGCACAGATTGGCTTCACTAGCAAAACCCTCCTGCCAGACTAATAAGAAAAACATCTACAACCACACAAATCATCTTTTTACAAAAGGATTGACAGTCAAGCAGTGAAATGCTCCTTCTCAGGCCCGTCATACCTCCCAGTTGCAGCTTTGTCATCATCCTCTTCTTCATTGTCAGATGCCAAGAAAGGGACTGTGGCCAGATCTTCATCCTCTGCTCTGATGCGTCCAACGATACCAAGTCCATGAATCTTGCAGTCTATGCCGGAGCTGCGGCACTGCTTGATTGCAATCTCAATATATCTGTGATACTGTGAGGAGGAACACCATTTCAGTTATTACAACACTTCTATTAGGCAGAAAATAATAAGTGGAAGTTGTATTTAAGCTAACCAACCTCAGTACAGTCACTAAGGAGAAGGACGGTGGTGTCTGTGGGATTGATGTTGATTGTCTTCAGCTCAATCAAGTTGTTCAAAGAGTTTCCACCTATGTCAAGAAAGAAACATTACTTATTATGTCAAAAACAAGAAAATGTCAAGAACTCCCTGCAGTTAATGCGAGAGGAACTATCTGAAGTCAAAACAGCGGATTACAAATGCAGAATACAATTTTTTTATGGGTGAACATAATTCTCACTGACCAAAGTAGTGAAAAAAAAATTGTTGCAGAAGCTTTTAAAGAAACTACATGAATTTAACCCACCAGACACCACCACGAGTGATGGCATGTAGCTGCTGTCTGCTGGGTCAACAATCATCTTCAGTCTGTGCACAAGAACGTCTGGGAAGAGCTCAAGACGAATCCAGTGCTGCGGGAGGAAAGATGACAAAATCTGTCAGGTGGCGCATTATACTTTAATAAGGCCAAACCAAACAGTGCGCCATCCAGCTTATTGGAGTATGCAATTAAATCTCCTGCCTTTCCCTGTGAGCCAGACGACTGCCAACACTGATCACTGCAGTCGATGAGGCGTGACGCCTGGTTAACAGACGATGACACATTGAGGCTCTTGACGGCACGAGACCAGTTGTCAATCAGCATTCCTCGCTGGCTGCTGTGATGCTTCTTCAGCTGTTTTCCTGAGCGGCCGCAGAAAGCTGGAGACTGGCCTGATTGTAGGAATGATGAGCAGCAAGTTAACACACACACAAACAGAAAACACACCAGATGCTTTGTTGGTGAGTGTGAAGTCAAAACTAGAGAGGAGACTCATAAGATACTCCGTGACTAACCAGGCTCGTTGATTCTGCCAAAGGAATGTCTGGTGTTGTGTTTGCGGGTCTTGAAGCAGTTTTCACAAAAGTCAAAGTCGTCACAGTTTCTGCATTTAAACCTGGCGCCATTTATCGGAAACATCTGGCAGCCGTCACATCTGCAGAGGACACAAGTTGCTATTTAAACAACATATTAAGATACATAGTTATTTCGGCTGATAGAAACCTAAAACAAACTCATACCTCACTCCGGGGTGAACACTGGGCACCAGCTCCATTTCAGACAACAAACCAGTCCAGTGGGACTGCTGAGGGAAGTCGACTATCACATCCTTTCCATTGGCACTGAAAGCTACAACAAACAATCAACAACAGTGGATTTAGTTTTGGATATTTACAGGATTAAAACTGGAGAGGACATTTAGTTTAAAGGCTTTGGACAATGACTCACCTTTCACAACCCCGACACTCCTGTGAGTGACTGAGCCCCATTTGTACTTTGGTGTGGTGACAGTGGGCTTCACCCTCACCTTGTCACCGATCTTTATATGAGAGGGAGAACTCTGAGGTGGGAACCCTGAAAAGGCAGAGAATGACCGAGTATGTTTTAAAGGTTTTCCCCATAAACACTTATTTCTCATCACATTCATGTCACACAAGCTCACCAAGCAGCTCGATGTGGATGTAGCGAACCCAGTACGTTCCTCCTTTCTGCTGCCAGTCACACTGCACATTCAAATCATGAAGTCCATCTCTGTCCAGTTTGATCACTTTCCCGACATCTCCGTCATACACTTCCTCATACGTTCTGCAGCACTTCACCATCATCCCCACCTGCAGAGAAGTCAAAGACCCTTCAGACTTCTGTCACACACTCAAAGCAGTTTTAGAAAAAGTCTTTAAAAAGGCCACTGCTCTCACCTGGATGTTCTCTCTCACATACACAGCATAATCGTCGTTGCTTTGGAAATCTGATCTCTTCTTAAATGTCTGGCTCTCAGTCACCACTGCACCAGGAGGCTAATGTAACACACATTAAAAGCTATTATTAATCATGTCATATGGAGACTTTGGCAGGGCTGAATGCTAGGCGACTCAGTCCATTATTGAGCGGATTTATGGTAGAAATAAAAGAAAAGGTAACGTACCACAGGGAACGTCGGCTCAGCCTCCTCCAGCTCCTCCAGCACCTCCTCATCCGAGTATTCGTCTGACACGGTGTCGGCATCTGACAGCTCGGTGACGTGGATGTCTGGATGGTCAAGCAGCCAGCCCACCAGAGCCTCAACACCTGATGGATGAGCTCAATTACTCTCCAAAAGCAGATCTCAAAACAATATATCACACATACAGCAGACAAGTTTCTGCAGTGACAGTTACAGAGTTTTAGCTGCAGTGATGATGACACAGATGAGCTTTCCAATATCTTTTTATGAATTCAGTTTCTGTCAGAAGAAACTTTACCTGGGACACCAGAGGCACTGCCTGTTGTTCCGGAGAGCGACTTCAAGGCAAACTCGATGTTCTTCCGTGGGAAACCCATCTCCATGAGCTGAAGGACTATGGGTAATGGAGGGACGGGGGAGGTCTTCTGTTTCTTCTGTTTGGGAGGTCGTACATGTTGTATGGTGACGGGCGTGGTGGCCTCACTGGAGCTGCTCTCCTCAAATAGAGGAGAAGACGGGTGGGCTGATTCCACAGCCAGGTACTGACACACAGCCAGAGCTGCAGCCTGCATGCACAGTCAAACACAGGAAACACTGCAGTCAAACGGATAACAGCAGCTCTAATGGATGCAACATTACCACCGACACTTACTTCAAAACCAGTGTAACTAAAGGAAAGTCTATTGACTCACCTCCATCTCTTGCCTGTCAAAAATGGCCTTGATGGGGGAGGGCTGAGTGGCAGCAGACAGCAGCTGCTGCAGGAGGATCAGTGGAGGTAAAGGGCCCTCAGGGGACAAATCCCCCACATCAGGAGATGACACCACTGGATCCTCTGCAAAAACAAAAAACACAAGAGGAGAGGTGGCATGAAAAAGCTAAAAAAACAGAGCGGAAAGATCAAAAAGCTCTGATAATAAAAGAACCTCTGTCCAGACTTTTACATCCACCCACATACCATTCACTAGAGTGCACAGTAAGCAGACTGGTTAATCAGACACTGCTAAGTTTGGCCTCCCACACAGAAGCTGCTGTGCTGTATTATAAACACATCTCATCATGACCACATTTCAACCCAGGCCTTCTACTGAGAGCCATGATGTTTCCCCAAAGCAGCAGAAAGTTTAGAGGGTCTTTACACTTCATTAGGCCAAAAAATAAGTTAAAAGTTCAAACATATGTTTTCATTTATCAAAACACTACAATTACACAAAAAAAAAAGAATAAACAGTAAAATCAATATTTGTGTAGTTCATCCTGTGACCTCCACATGAAAGACAGTACATATATGAGATGAAGTTCACAGCTCCAAAATTGACTTAACAGCAAAAAAGCGCCAAAGCGTCCCTTCCCTGGGTGATGTCTTACCACTTGGGTTGGGTCCCATGTCCACTACTGCTGGCTGGGAGAGGATCTGCCTGAGTTTGTCCTGATGGGAGAGCAGAGCCCGTGCTGCCTTTAAGATATACAGCCTCAGCTGCTGGCACCGCAACAAATGGATGTCGACCTGGTCAGCTGGAGAAACAAAGGGTTTGATTAAATCTATTACACCTCAGTCTCACAGGTTAAAACCTTCAGTCATGGTCATTTAAAAATAAGAAAGTCATCATTTATTGTTAGAAAAATAATCTGAAAACCTTCAGGATTCTTTGCCAAATACTAATCTCATACTGTCAATATTTTTTAATTTTCACATAACAATTTAAAATCTGTAGCATTTCTGTTGAGTCTCTCAGCACCTGTGAGCCCTCGACTAAGAGACTTCTTCATGCGTTGTTTCTCCAGTTTACTTCCAGCCAGGCTGACCAGCTGGGCCCAGACTGCCAGCATGGGCTCAGTGAAAGGCAGGTTCTGCACAGTGAAGGTGACTGCAGGCAGCTGAGAAAAATGACAACAACAACAAGTTAACCAGTAGTTTAATGCATAATGAACTTGATCAGATGCTAACTTTGTGTACACACATGAACACTGATGCACTTCCATACCGGTTTGAGATGGCTGAGTAAGCAAACCCTGCAGGTCCTCATCTCATGAAACTGAACGGTGATGCGTCCTTTCGGGGTGATTCGAGTGACTGTTCCCTCTCCATATTCCTCATGAATAACTTGGCCTCCAAGTCTGAGACGTCCATCGATTCCTCCAATGACTGCAAGCACTGCCATCAGGCTGCCCACTCTGGGACCCTCCGAATCAGGAAAATACTCCTCCAGGAAACACTGAAATAAAGAGAGGGGACATTTCAAATCACCATTGTGTGAGAAATGAAGTATTGATAAAAGCACTTTGGTAATTTAACATTTTAAAAGACATAATAATTGGAAAAAAATCTTACTGTTTCAGACTGACAGCCTGCCATAACATCTCCAATTGAGCTGAGCTGCGTGTTGATGTAATCATTTATCATGCTGTTCCACTGGCCAAGAGAGTGCAGAGTGCGTAGGACAGAAACAATCTCCTCAGCCAGTGTGCTGCTGTGAGTGGCTGTGAGAGACGCCTGAGGGCGGGACTTCCTCCTGCGCAGGGAACCCTCTGTACGGAAGAAGAAACAATTCAAAATTCATTAAAAAACGAAACAAACACCCCCACAAACAGCAGATTTCCACCAAGAGTCCTTGTATGATTTAGCGACGTACCTCTGAGAAGTGGCAGATCTGAGGAGCAGGTGCTCAGCAGGCTTCCCAAGAAGTTAAACAACTTCTCCACCAGGAACTTCATGTCTTGAGAGCGCTCCGTCTTGTCCCATGAGGGCAAAACTGCCTGCAGTAGACGCAGTGCCAGGATCTGAAAACACACAGGAAGCACGAGACAATGAATTGTTGGTTTCATCCCTGAAACCAACAATATGAAATGACTTGGAAAAAAGCTTTTCAACAATATGCAAGTCCACTTCTTTCAGGTTCTTTCTCATAACATATTTCTCTAAAGAACCTGAGCAGCACATCTGACACATGTAGTTACTTTTCCGACCTGTCTCTGCAGAGTGATGGCATTGAAGGACTGGTGTCCCTCAACAATTCTGATGAGCAGGCTGATCCATGCAGAGGTGCTGAGCGTGCTGCACATCTGGGGCATGAGAGCAATGCTGCGTATGAAGCCAAGTGTGCACCAACTCCTGTGCTGCTCCCTGGACACCAGCCTGTGGGAGTGACAGCCTGAAAACAAAGATGGATCCACTTAAAATAAGAAAACACACAATAAGTTGTCTTGCAAAGAGATAACTTGCTCTTGATTAACATGCAAACACTCACCTGACTTGTCGTTAGTTCCACTTTCCACCAGCATCCTCAGCAGCCCACAGAGGGTTCGTGTAGCATCTGTTTGTAAAACCTCTGCGTAGATCCCAGCTGACAGAGACAGAGTCTTCAGCAGGTTCACTGTGCTGATCAGCATCATGGCTGTCGGGTGGCTGCTCTTCTCTATCAGCTCACCTTCTGTAAGGACAAGAGGAGGTTGTTAGATTTTTAAAATTCAGATCCTAAACTTTCTTATAGCTGTGGTGAACTGTAGTGAAGCAACACTGTGAGCTGACCTGTGTCGTCCTCAGTGTCCGAGTCCTCAGTGGGAGGCTGAGCAGCTGGTGGCGGCTCTGCCAGCTTAAGGTCGTATTTACCCTCTTTGCCCATCCTGTAGGAGTTGGTGCTGCTTGTATCCCACTGGACCCTTATCCAGCCATCCTCGCCCAGCTCCCCAATGACCCGGCCAAGACCTGGTGGGGGCCCATCCTGGATAAAGCATACACAGGGTCAAGCACAAAACCAGATTTTCTCTTTAACTCTTTAGTTAGCAATTACGGAACAATGATTCATCAACCACCACTGTGACTGTAAAACTAATGCAGGTACCTGATCTCCCCATTTCCAGTCGACTCCTCTCATAACCCTGGTGCCTATCTTCATCATGGCAGCCAGCTCAGGGCCTGAGGCAGGTAGGGGGGCGGGGGCTGCCTCCTTTCTGGACTCCTCCAGGACTGTGGCTGAACCTCCCAGTGCACATAAACTCAGGTCCTCCTCGCTGCTGTCTGTGCTCGGGCCTGGCGATACAACGACAGAAGAGACGTCAAACACCATCATCCAAAAACACAGATGCTGCTTCTACATGAATTGACTGGACAGGACTCACCTATGAGCCGGAGGATACTCTGCGTGAGGGCCAAAATGCCAGAATTTAGCAAGAGACTGAGGCTGTTGGACCCGTGTTTCAGGGACAGCATGTGTATCATGGAGAGAAGGAAGCGAGCTTGTGGAATGGTGCCGAGACTTGGTCCTGCTGGGTTCTCGTTGGTGATGGTCTGCAAGGGAACAGGCTGCACACCTGGTGACAAGGAAAGATGGTCAGTTAGTTTGTGTGTTTAACTAGAGTTACTACTTCAAGTGATAGTTTACATCCATGTTTGTGTAGATTTATAATGTTACATGTTAAATGTATTTTTTTGTCAAAACAGAAGTTTGCAACTTATTGAAACATCCTAACTTAGAACACTTACTGAAATGCTTCAAATGTGGGTTCTGCTGTAAAGAAGATCTATAAACCCTAAAGTGTGGAGTATGGAACAAACTGACCACCAGCCTCGGCTGCTGCAGAGGCATAAAAATGATATTATACCTCTGGCAGAAGTGGTTTAGTTGTCTGAGATAAGGCAGCCAAACTCACCTAGCTCTTTAAAGCGGGAGCTGGCCTCAAGCAGGATGTTGCGAACATTATGGATGGCCCAGGAATACAACTTGCCGAAGGTCACCTCCAAAAGCATGCGGTTGAAGGGAGGAATCAGATCCACGTCCTTCAGGCAGTCAGACAGGGGCTCTCTGAAAAAGAGAGCAATAACATTTAGAAGGTCTCATCAAAACACTGTTACGTCATTTTTAATAGTTTTTCCTTTAGAAGCTGCACAAAATCACATGAACTGATTGAATGACGTCCATTGAAAAATTTAATTTTAATCAGTCTACTCTCAGAATTTTGGGGAAATATTTTATCTTTGCTGTTGATCCGATGTTGGTCTTACCCGATGTTGGTCCCTTCAGGTATGACCCTCTGCCAGCCACAGAACATTGCATACTGCACAGACGGCAGCAGGAAGCTTTTGGAGGCCAGTTTTAGCATCGTGTCAATGCCCTCCAGTCTGACCTCAGCCCGCTCCAGCTGCAATCAAACAGTTCACATCTGTCATGCTTTTACTTCACACTTTAATGAGTAAATCACATACATCCTCTTGTCTCTTTATGTGTTTCTACTTTTTCACAGTGACATCTTGTTTACAGTCACCTGTTTGAGAAGACACTTCCTCATCTTCTCCACATCCAGAGGCTCCTCTTTTAGTGCAAACTCCACTATGGTGGCCATAAGGCTTGACTGAGAAAAGGCACCCTGGACGCTGTGTTTCAGCCACCGGTACTTCTGGACATTGGCCACAGTGTTCAGAAGCGGATGCCACTTGTCCTGCTGTAGAGTATGAAAACAATACAAGAATGTGAAACAGCACAACAGCAGCCACTGTGTTGTTTGCGACATTTTTTTTCTCATGAAATAAACTACCTTGGATGTTCTGCTAGTGGGGGATTTCCTGTCTCCAGATGTGGGGCTGATGTGGACATTAAGTTCCTCTTCATTGGTCCCTTCATTCTCCAGCTTTGGCTCTTCAATGTCAGCTGACTCTGACTTCTTAGGCACTAAAAACAGAACACATTTACGTAAAGAATAGACCGGATGATATGAAAATAAAGCATTTTCACTGTGTGGTGAGTTTTGAAGGGCCCACCTCTTTTTTTCCTGCGGTCCCTGATGAGTTTCTGGGTGATCCTCCTCCAGCGAGGCTGAGAGCTCAACAGCTTCAGTTTGGATACTATAGACAGGTCATTGCTTACAGCTGGACGCAGCTCATTAAACAGGAAGCGCAGACGCTCGATGACAGGAGCACAGACCTCTTTGTAAGAGCGACCTTGTTCCTGATGTGTCTAAAAAAAAAACAAAAACAAATGTAACATTAAAAGCCCCATTCTTCTTGGATTTTCCTTTGTATCACACAAAATTAATACAAACTGTTGTTTTCTATTATTGTCCTCAAGTTCCCAGCAGCAGTCATACCTTAATTAAAGAACACTTTGCCTGGTAGACCATCCGGCACACGTCAATCACAGATTTAGGGAGGGACCTCTGTTTTCCTTGGTCCACCCCCAAGGCACATTGACTGACAAGTGAGAGAGCAATGTGACCTGCAACAGGAGGAGATTTTACACTGAGCTGCTGCACAAATGCAAATCATTTCAGATATTAAGAGTTGTTAAGAAAAGTGCTGAAGATTGTGGAAGTGCAGAGAGGAAAGATTTCAATGCATTTTTATGTAACTCATGACAACGAGAGGCCCATTTCAGTAACAAAGTGAGCCAAAATTAGCTTTTAATTCCTCGTCAAACAGCCTGTCTGAGACCAGTTGCTAGGTTACCGAGGTCCTGATGTTTGAGCAGGCAGCAGAGCAGCAGGCGGCCCACTTCCTCCACAGGGTGCTCCGGAGGGAAGGTGATAGGCGTAATAAGATGGTACTGCTTACAGCAACGCTCTATTTGGCAGAGGAAGTCCTATAGTGTGAAAACAAAGACAGAACTTGAGAACATGTCTGCATCTCTCAGCTTTATGGCGACTGTGCAGCTACACTGTTTGGTCTTGAGTCTTCAGTGTCGTGTCTGTACCTTCACAGTGTGGTCCTGAGTGTTGTTGTCAGCAATGGCCTGCAGGAAAGGCTGTGCGTGGTCGCTGAGGGTAATTCTGCGGGAGTAGAGTTTGGCCTTGTCTGGAGTGGTTGTACCCAGAGAGCTGCAGTGGTCTTCATCCTTCTCCTCATTGTAGTTATAGTGGATCTGACTGGTCTGCAGGCCCCCAGAGAATATGGAGGACTGGAGCCATTCTGTGCAAGAAAGAAAGAATTGAAACCAATTAAAATGCAGAGTTCAGGGAAAGTTCTGGCCTTCTTTTACAACTGCTGGACTATGAAATAATTAAGCTCACTGGCACATTCGATCTCCATGGGGGACAGGGGGGTGCTCTTGGCCAGGTAAGATGCATGTAGACCCAGAAGCAGCCCCAGATTCCTCTCTGTGTCAATAAGTGGGGAGGAGAGACTGCTGAGGTCTGGAGTGGTGACTGTCTCCTGGTTAGGCTGCAGATGATAAAATAATTCATATTAAAGAGTGGGACCAATTATGAAGACAAATTATTTAAAAAAAACATGTTTGGATAGTTGGTACCTCCATGTACTGGCCAACACAGAAGGCCTGCATTGACTCCCTGGTGTCCTCAAACTGCAGAGCAGCTTCCAACGCAACAACCGGGTCCTCTCCTGCAAACTGGGCTGTAAGAAGAAAAAATAAAAAAATAGAAAATGCAATGAGATTTGGCATTAGTCAGCAGTCTCTCCCACTTTCTGAAGTGACTGAAGAATTTTAAAGATGAAAAATGTTAAATTTATTCTTATATCTCATTTAAAAAATATTTTTAACCTTACCCAGGATACTGTTTCCTGTTAGCGACTGAGACTGAGCCTGAAAGTCCTTGATGTCATAGACTTTTCCGTCAATGACTGTCCAGAAACCGCCGTCTTTGTTGTGGTTCTCCAGGTCAGCCTTGCGAATGAGAGAAACCTCCTCATTGTTCTTGGAACTTTGCCCTGTGAAGAAAGATCCTGCCACAGGAGAAAAAAAGCTAGTTACATTCCAAACCACAACGCAGTGAGCAGCTTCTAATCTTCACCTAAAGGATTAGGATTAGAATAATTTCTCATCAGTGACACTGTACGACACAACTGGTGTCATACCCATAATGCCCGGCCAGGCCAGATCCTCATTATCATCCCTCTCATGTCCAGGAGCCAGGTGGTTAAAACGGTCGAGGTGCTCCAGGAGTCCAGCCAGGAGTGGGATAGAACCCGTCTCCTGCATAAGACCTGCATCGATGGTGAGGAGGAGGACGATGGACACCACCAACTCAGGCAGCAGCACTCCTGTTGGAAAAAACAACAACACATAAACAACATAACCTTTACACAAGTTCCTTGAAGGTATGCATGCAGTTCATGTTCAGCACAATGGGAGAGGGATTACCTGTTAGATCTCCTTCAATAACACGAGAAACTTCTGCAAAGTGGCGGCGACCGGTTGAAGCAATACTTGTTGCCACTGGGAGAATGTCTCCGATGTGAGTGCACAGGAGGGCGATGTACTTTTTTAACAGGGAACCAACTCCCAGGAGCTCAGGATCTGCAAACACAACAGTGACCAAATGTTGACCATCTAGAGCTCATTTTCAAACTTGACAGCCAATTACTCTTATCTGGGTGACTGGAGAACAACATCTGACATGAAATACGTGACTTACTGTATCCGTTGACAGTCTCTGTGCCGTTGATGCCCAGGTAAAGCTTGCTGACCAGCAGCCTCTGGAAGCGCAGCAGCAGGTCCAGAGATGCAGATCGCTCCTTGCTGACATGCTCCGCCTCTAAGTAGTTGGAGATGCGTCGAGCAACATCCTTCAACCTTGCGATGGTCTGGGAGGCGATGTTCCTACAGAAATCAAATAAGTACATCTGTTAACAGACAGCAGGGTTTCATTGGATTAGATGCTGCATAATTAGGTGAAGAGCAGGTACCTCAGCAGCTGCTGCACAAGCTGCACCAGAGGCAGGCTTTGCTTGCCTGCAGACTCATAGATGCCTGTGTTGATGAGGTCTTTGTCCAGCATGGTGCGACAGCGGTGCATGGTGGAAGCATTGGCCTCCTGCTCATCAATCTCCTTCTCTTTCTGAGCCTCCTTCTTGGCTTCAATATCCTGCCATAAAAAACAAATTACAGATTGTTATTCCTGTATCCGGTGAGAGGGTTATCTCAGGACTTAAGTGATGTGGATGCAGGAGAGTTAAATCTTTATTGTCTAATATTTCATATTAGTTAAAGGATTTCAACAGTACACTTAGTTTGTCTAAAAACTTAATTTACATTTAGTACAGCCAAAGTAATACATTTGCTCAATGGCCAGGAGCTTAACGTAGACAAATGATAGGAAATTTAATGAATGAAGCTAAATACATTATGCGAGAAAAGAGAGACAAATGATGACTCATGCATTTAACACACTGACCTGAATCTCAGCGGTGATGGCTGCATTCAGTGCAGATTCCAACCCTCCATCAGCCATCAAACTGCTGACCAACAGGTCGATCATGAAGCGACGTCCAGGGCTCACACTCATTTCATTTCCGGATGCTGGAGAACAAAATTAAGCTTCAGTGTCTCCAGTCCCGTCCATTTTTTCACTTAATAACTAAGTAATGGAATATTAAGTGTCCATTACTGTGTTTAATCAGTGTGAGCAGATGTCTTGATTTGCACTCACCAGCATTAGGCAGAAGTGAGGATAATGCCCTCGCCCTCTCCTCAGCAGTGGGCAGCAGCACTGACCAGCCACTTTGGAGAACTGCTTGGGCAGCTGCCTGCACAGTGCTGAGCACCCCAGCATTGCTAGCGAGCACCACCACTGTTTGTTTGAGGTTGTTGAGCAACACGCTGCCAAGACCCAGTCCAAGCTCTTCTGGATCCATCTGGTTACTGATGGCTGCATGGAGCTGGAGAAGGAGGTTTTAAAGATATTAAGATCAGAAATCCAACATGTTTACTGTTACAAAGTTTGAAATTATTTGGCAAAATCATGTTTGGGATAAACTAGACATGAGAGAAGGTGATAAGATGCCAAATTTCATTGCCGACAAGAATCAAAGGAAATAAAACAAAACAAAAATAGACACATCTATAATAAAACACTGACTGCTGGCAGACTGTTACTTACCTGCAGCCGGAGCAGGTTGAGTGTGGCGACCACCATGCACTCCTTCTCCTGTGGGGGAGGCCAGTCTGAACTGCCGTCCATCCCCTCGCTGACCTGTCGCAGGAGCAGGTCCAGCTGCTCAAAGGTCATCGGGCAAACGTCCACCACGAAGGGAACACGCTGCCCGACGGACCACTCTGAGCACGAGGACCACGCGAAGCTCTGAAAACACACAAACACTAAGTGCACATGTTTGGGTTTATCATTAAAAACATATAAAAACCATTAATGATAGATATGTGTTACCTGTCCTGGGCCACAGGAGATTCCCACTATGTGTTTGGAGTTGAGGCCTGGGAGCGCCTTTGGCTGCTTCTTGTTGGAAAAGAGTGTATCAAAGTGTTGTAGCTTGTCGTTGCTGCCCCAGCTGTGCACCTCTCCATCGTCAGTGAGGGCCAGGCAGTGTGTGGATCCCACAGCAATGTCCACAACTTTCTTACCTGATTGCAAACATAACAGGCAAAGTTCAGCCTCTGTATTCTAAAAGCTTCTGAGGTTAATAGAGATGTAACAGATCACAGTAGACTCACCCTGCAGACTGTCGAGCAGCTTGGGGTAGCGAACATGCTCATCTGTGCCGTGACCGAGGCGCTGGTTGTCTCCCTTCCCCCAGGTGTACACTTGGCCATCTTTGGTGAGGGCCACTGAAAACTGGCTGCCACAGCACACCTTCACTATGTCCAGGTCCTGCAGCTTTTCAACAAGTTTGGGTGTCTTGCAGCCATCGCTGCCTCCTCGGCCCAGTTTACCATAATCTCCGTCCCCCCAGGACCAAACCTGACCTGTGGAAACACAAAGCGGTGATACATTAAAATACTTCTGCTTTAACATTGAGACTATGTTTGAAAACAAGTCAAAAAGGTTCTTACCATTCTCTGTCACAGCAAGTGTTTGAGCATCACCACTCCCACATGCCACATCCACCACCTTCAGTCCCTTCAGTGCTGTTACCAGCATGGGTGTGGTCTGGTCCTCACTGGAGCCTATAAACACAGACAGACAGATGACAAGTCTAAGCCAAAAAAAACACAAAGAAGTTTTAAGTCAAGCGGAGTCTGCGTCCAGGTCTATGCTGAATGCAGATGGAGCTTACCGTGGCCCAGTCGGCCGTAGTTTCCTCTTCCCCATGTGTAGAGCTCACCATCAACAGTAATCGCAGCGCTGTATGTGCTCCCACAAGCAATGTGCACCACATGCTTCCCAGCCTGTTTCCCATTGAAGGCTGCGATCATTGTAGGCTCCTCTAGATACCTGAAATAAAGAGAAAAAGGAGAGTTAGCTCCCTAATGCCACTCTGAAAGATACCAGGGGCTTTCTGGGAATTTTTCTAATTAACTTGAAAAGTAATAATTTAAGTCTCAACCAGTGTCTAAAGTTTTTTAATAGGAATTGTTAGTGTTAGATATTTTCCATTAAGGCTTAAAAATGCAGTCACTGGCAGCTGCCTTTGGTGTTAATAAATAAAACATTAAAACAACAACCTTTTTTTGTTTTATAATGCAATGCACAACTTGAGCATCTGTTTTGTTCAATAATTCAATTAGATAACATTTTTTCGGAAAGTGGAATTCTCAAACTTCTAGAATCTACAGTTTTACTGTATAATTTGTGAAAGACACAACCACAGAACTACTTTAATCCTAAATTTCCATAAAGCTTCTGGCTTGTATATTAGATGAAAAGGCGGAAATGCAAAAGTCAGAAGGACTCTTCTAAAAATCAAATATCTGATGGGGTTTCTCTATTTGCTTACGTAGTGTCTCCATGTCCCAGACGGCCTCCATCACCGCAGCCCCATGAGAACACCTCCCCATTAGATGACAGGGCCAAATAGTGCTGCCCATCAGGATGAGCTGCAAGCTTCACAATCTTTCTGGCGCTCAAACCATGGATTAGCATCGGAGCCTGCAACAAAAGAACTGAGCGACTTAGTAAACACAGACTCCCCTTCTTGTTTTTCAGAATGAAGCTAGTTTATTAAAGAGGGAAACACATGCAACAGAACTGACCAGGGTTGTGCTCTTGTAGTTTTGGGTGTAAACGGTACCACTGCTGGACAGGATGAGAAAGCCCTTTTCTGAACATACAATCTGTGTGACTCCAAGGCTCGACAGGGCTTTACACTGAATGGGCCCATTCACATTGGCATAAAGCTTCCAGCCCAACAAGCCCCAAGCAATCACTTCCTGCAAGGTTCCCTGGAAAAAACATGAGACATGGAGGGAGACAAAGTCAGTCACATGCTGACTGTCTGCCACTGATGCTGCTCTTATTTATCCTGTGGCAGAAATAACTGACTACAATCAAATGTACAAGGTAGACATGAGAATTGTATGCACTATATTTTAATAACCACTGTTCCAGTTTTTCTACAGGAGGATTGAAACAGCACACAGAGTACAAAGCCAAGATATATATAGCACCAAGACAAACAAAGAAGAACAAAATTCAAGCAATAACAAAAGGATGGAGCAGCATCACTAATCTCAAAAACAAGAGATCTCACGATTCAAGCTTTTCAAGTTGATAAGAAGAGTTGTCACCTTGTGTGATGACGGGGAGTTGCAGTGAGGAGGGCTGCAGGGAGAAGCCAAGCGGTCCAGGTGAGCCATGATCACCACAGCTGTCTGCCGAAGGTCGATGGCCAGGTCATTATCCTGAGGCAGAGTCAGGTAGCGCAGGAAACTCTCGTTTGGACTCAGGGGGGTTGTGAGAATCTGGAAATCAAACCAACAAACCACAAAGTTCTCAGCAGCTTGACTCAAAAACCACAAACAGGACAACAGTTGCATTATGGGACAGGTGACAGGCCATTACACACAAGACCAGCATGTGATTCAGATTTTCTTATTCTCTTATCACTCCACCTTCAGGTAACATGAACTGAAAATTGAGAGGAAATGTTCACCTCAGCTTCCTCTTCAGGAACAGGCTCCTCCTTGCTGCTGTGTATGCTCTGAAAGCGCTGCAGGAGGGGCAGAAGAGGGGCGCTGGTTCCCTGGGTGGAGCGTTCGTTGTCCATCTCTCTGGTGCCACTTTCCCACAGACGCAGCAGCAGCAGAACAGCAGACAGCAGTTGACTGGAAACACACAGTGACAAAAAGATGAAGACAGTCAAGAAGTGCCAGCACATTTCCACTGCAGGAGGATATCAGCACAGGCAAATCAGGTATTAAAGGTATCTAGTTACCTCAGAGTGCCCCTCTGCACAGCCAGCTCCAGCAGGATGGCCAGAGCCAGGTGCTGGTCCTGAAGAGGAATGTTGCCTTTGGTGCTGGCACTTCCATGTACGTCACTGTTTTCAAAGAGACAAGACATGTGAGTTACAAAAGGATTGTCCAACATTCCTTACAATATAGAGAATTAGGGACAGATCAGTAAAAAACACACCTAAGGAACTTGGTGGCCCTCTCAACAACTTCAAGCCACACTGATGACACAGTTCCCTCATCAAACAGCGTGGCCTCTGGCAGGGCACGCAGGGCATCCAGAGACTCCTGCAGGAGTTCACTGCACAGATCTGCATCATCTCCTGAAAAACACAAACTTCTTCTGTTTTATATACAGCTACACAACACACTGAACAGAGGGTTTCCAAAGATATAACATATACAATCTGACGAGCCCAGAGTGAGGGGAAAAAGGAAGCTTTTGAAGGATTTAGCTTCCAAAAAAATTCAAGTGTTTTCTTAAATCTGGAACTAAAACGCCATTAATGCAAACAAGTATGTAATAACACACAGATTACAGATCTGGTCAAAAACAAATTTCTTAATTCGATTGCATTCCACAAAAAGGAAATAAGAACAATTTATACATCACTTCTTGATTTTAAGACGCTATAAACAAGCAATTAGTAACCAATCAGATCAAATGGATCTGAAAAAACCAAAAAGCTCTAGAATATCCAGGAACTTTTGCACAGAGATGTCGCAATACTGCTGCAACAAAGTTTACACTGCTTTTGTTTTTTACACCAAACCAAAAGTCCTCAGCATATTGTTGAACCAGTGTTTGATTCTTGAGAGCATGACTGTGTTATTGAACATAGAGAAGCACGTTGAGCCTGAGTTGTAACACAACAGCATCAGGGTTCAGTGTTACGTTTAACATAAATGTCGGGCAGCGCTAAACAATAATAATGGTATGGTGTGACAATAAGAATAATTTACTGTCTGTGTAACAAGGCGTTTGATCCCCTAGTTTGCAGACATTTTCTGTTGCTCTTCTTCTTCTTTTAGTTAGCTACTAACAGCCGCTAGCTGTTTTTAAGTCTCCTGCTGTAACTACCTCCTTTGACGGCTCAGAGGCAGAGCAGCAATGATCCCTCACTGCGAATTCGTAACTTTAGAACAGTTGGGTTCAAGAACAGCACAATATGTACAAAGGCTCCTGTTACACTTCTGTTATTCTTACAGAGTATTCCAGGAATACAGATAGGCTGAGGATGAGAGGCTTAACTGTTTTTGTGAGTGTGTGTGTGTCTGTGTGTGTGTGTGTGTGTGTGTGTGTGCTGCTCATGTTACAGGAAGGCTACAGAGAGGAGGCCCGGCTCTTTGTTCCCACCCAGTCCCTGTGGACAGGCAGCTCTCAACCTCATATCAGCAGTGCATGTAACAAAAAAGAGCATCTCTACTCCTCAAGCTAACAAACACAGTCTAAGTTAATCATTATTAGATGTAATCAAACTGTATTACTGACACCATTGTGATACATGTTTATTAAGTGTATACAATCAAATGAGGTCAAAGTCAGCCCACACATGAAGGGGACTGAATTTTAATACCACAGCTCATCATATTCATAAACACACAGCCTAAAATAAAAACACTCCACTGTGACAGTGATTGATAGTTGAATTAACCTTATTTATCTGCCCATAATAAGAAAATTTCTATTATAAGGGTACTATTAATGCATATAGATTTAAAGCTTCATAAACCTAAAATTTTTCATGTTAGTTTGGCCTGCACTACTATCCAACCAACAGCAGCAATGTCATCAAGTCAACAACTCCTGCAATCCTTCATCCAAGCAACAGCACAAGCTAATGCTAAAAACATAGCATTGAGAAACATGTTGAGTTGTTTACTGTGAGCAGCCTGTAACATCGTGCACATTCATTTACAGCTGTTGGCGAAGATCCATTTCCATGACAGCAGCTATCATCACCACCACATGTTGGCCACAAACATCTTCACTGTCCGTTTCTCACCTGACCTCCAGGCTCGCCGCAGGAAAGCAAAGGCAAAGGAGAGAGCTGCCCTGGAGCCAACTCTGGCCAAACCTTCCACACCTTTACTGGCTGGACGAGGGCTGAAAAACAGAGCAAAATATACAAGGATTTAAAAAGGATGCTTTGATGTATGTGCTTAAGAGGCCTTCTTAGGGAGAAGAAATAGTACATGTGCACACCAAGCTGTAGGATTTAACTCATACAAGCATGAAAAATCCTGTAAGTCGGGTACATGAAAGAACATACCAGGAAGAAACCGCAGCGTATTTAGTTGATTTTTAACCACTGTTACCTCTTATTGTCAGCAGCAGGCAGTGGCGGGCTGGGGGGTGTTTTCCAGCGGACCTTGTACTTTTCCTCCATCATGCTGTGGCTCAGAGAGATGAGGTAGCGCTCCAGGATGACAAGGCGCTGGCGTAGACGCTGGGCTGACAGGGTGCTTTTGGCCATCTGAGCCGAAAGCTTCTGCTGGTCGTCAACCAGGACCATGAGACACTCCTTCAATTCGGTCTCATCTATACACACAAGGAAAGGCCAACGAGAGCATAGTTATTCTCAACATTATGGCATTTATCTGTTAGTGCTGTACAGCTTAAAGTTGTGTTAGTTAGTTAGCTGACTGCTATTACTTCATGATACAAGAGATGATTTGTGCAACTTTAAGTCCATTTTACATTAAGTTTTTCTTCTGCTATTTCAACTTTATTTCTGGCAGCAAGACTTATTTTGTATTTTATGTACAACTGTGTTAACTGTATGTGCAGTATGTGCAACATATTGTAACTGTTCACCAGAGCCCTCTTTTCAGAGTCAGAGCAGTAAAAGCAAGAGCTAATTGCATGAATCATCTACGACAACAACACTGTCCACTGTGCTTTAAAAATATGGTATTTTACTGCTGATAAAAACTCACATTTTGGTTGGTAAGGCAGTGTAACCAATTTAACAACAACACCAACAGACAAACAAAACATCCAAATGTGGGAAACAATTTTTGTTATTCTCTAAACATACAGCTGCCTTTAAATAATTTAGGATGAATATTATGTTTAGAATGTGTATTTAAGTTCTAAATTTCTTTTTTCTTAACCAATTTAAATAAATCACAAATAATAAAAAAATGTATTTAGCTAAAGCTGGTACATTGAAGTAACTGATAAAAGACAATAATTTATCATTATTTCTTCAATAAACTAAGAGAAGTGTGTTTCTCTCAGTTTCAAGAATTTGTCTCATGACATTTCAGCTTACAGCCTGCTGTCTTGACTTTTTCTAAATGGAAAAAAAGAACATTTATCATATTCAAGATTTTCCCCACTGGCCTTTATCACAACTAGTCCTTTGTTCTGATACACTTGCAGAGAAAATGCTTTATGATGTGCCTCTACAGCAGCGTTGCAGGAAAGACGAGATGGGCCAAAATAGCAGGTCTGCAATCCACTTAAGCTTTATGTAAGCCAGACTGGCCTGAGGTTGTATGAGCCACACTACAGTCAGCTGTGCTCGGCTGTCAGGACAGATATGTATCACAGTCAGACAAAGTCTCTATTTATTATTCATAACACGTGACTAAAAACAACTTGTGCTAGAGAGCTACCAAATTCATTAGTTTATTAACACCTTACAAAAGATCTACCATGGAGACGAGAAGAAAACCACATCCACGACTAAGATTGAGAGCAAATCTGTCATATACCCCATTCTGTACCATTCTGGTTTGCAAACAAAAGGTTGGGTCTGGGCTTTAACTGCTGAGATCAACATGTTCCAGATATCTGAGCGCTCAATGGAAAAGCAGGAAGTATGCTGTTTGAACTTTAAGCATCAATGACAGAGCACTCGTCCATGTAGCGATCCAGTTACTCTCACTGTACAACCAGACCGGTGGGATTTTCTGCCCCATCGATAAAATAAAAAAGAGAAAAAATAAAAAGAAGCAACCATGTGGCTACAAAGCTTATCTCCCACTAACACAACACTGTCCCACCCAGTCTCGCCTGTAAACATAACTGGGGTAAGAGACGCTACCCCCCGTGCTGGGCCACATCAAAACGCCTACCAAGATCACTTCAAGGAGTAAAAATAACCTCTCAGACCTTCAGACTGCGAGTTGTCATTTCAGAGTTTCCACACCTCACGTGCCAGCAAAACATGCACACATAAGCAGGGCTTTGACAGACATGAAAATTGATTAACAGGAAGGCTGACCATGTGTCGAAATGGCCAGTATCATTATATCTAGTCGACATTTAGGTGTTGTGAAACCATGTGCTGTCAGCATGGTATTAATTACCCTACTTGGAACCTAAAAGGCGTGAAATAACAAGAGCCACTACGGGGGGGCAGGGCAGAATCTCAGAAGTAGGTTACTTGGTAGCCTGACACATTTTAACCTTGTTTAGGTTGCCCTCTCACCTGGCTGCCGTCCCCAGTCCCAGGTCTCAATGATGGAGTGATGTACAGATGCTGACGTCTCTTCCTCCTCCTTCTTCTCTTTGTCGTTTGGTTCATCCTTCTTCTGAGTTCCAAAACAGTCAGTGCAATCCTCTAAAATAATTAAAAGAAATTCTGATATTAACAATCAATTGCATGAGAAAAACCCCCAATCCCTGGATCTCATTATTCTTAGACAAAGAGTACAAAAAAAACACAAAGGTTAAATGAATGCCGTAAGCTATCAGTTCCATACCAGGGTGAGCCGATTCTTCTCCATTGAATGTTATTTCTTCATCTTTTACCATTTCATTCCACATCTCACTCAGTCCCTCTGGAGAGAATGCTCGCTGCCAAAGGAAGTAAAACAAACAAACAGAAAAGGACAGAAAATCAGCACAGATCATTTCTGATGTTGCATGTGTTTAAATCTTTGAGTTGGTTTTGTGAGTTCTGCATAAGCGTATCAAAGACAGGCTTTTTCTGGTGAGAAACATGTCGTCTTCAGTTACAGACTATTTTATAGAGACGTACAAGGGACTGATCACATGGTGCAACGAAATTCACCTGAGGCTGATTATAACCAAAACTGAGAGCTTGGAGCACTACAATGCTTCAAATATCAAAGTTGCTGCAAAGAAGCCTCAAAATCCAAAACATGGAAGCTACACATACATGTTGAACCCAGAAGCACAAAAAATCTAACCAGTTTGTAGGTGGACACCGAGTTCAGTGTCACTCATTTAATATCTGATCAAATATGAAATATGGTGACAGTTTCCCCTTCTGTTCCTGAGTTATGGTGTTGAATAATAGTCAGAAAAGGTGTTTGTGCAGAACATTAAGATGTCAGAGTGAAGGTGACCTTTGACCTTTTGGACACAAAACTTAATAATTTTGTAATTTTATCCTATCAGACGTTTGTGTTAAATCTGATCAATATAAGTACATGAAATCTTGAGTCATCACCAAAAATGTGCTTGTTGAGATCACAGTGATCTTTGACCTTCAGCTACCAAAATCTAATCACTTCATCCCTGAGTCCAAGAGTTGGTAAGTGCCAAATGAGATATCATGTTCACGAGACTGGGACAGACAGACAGACAGACGGAGGCTGTCACCTGGTGCAAAGCCATAAAAAAGAAATTTATCTTCACATCAGTGCATTTTAAACTATTGCCATGTGAGTTATTTGCTAATACTTTGCTCGTCTTTAGATTTTTAAACATAAGACTACATAACTACATTTTTTTCCAACATAAAACTAACTCTGAAACCTGTTTCAGGTTATGAAATCTGTTGTGCAGTTTTCATAAACAATGTATGAAAACTAACAAAGACAAACAAAAAATAGAAAACAGAGGATTTATCCTCAAGTTCTGACCAAATACAGCACACACCTGCTATAAAACCTGTATAATACCCTTGTTACACACCCATGCTTTCTTACACTGACTAAGAAATACTCACAACCAGAAGGCCAATTCTTGTTTTGAAGGACTTAATCTCTTGAATGTGAATAATATGCTAGCTCACAGATGACACCAGACCAGACACATAACACTTAAAATGTTTTCAGCTCTGGGGAGAAGTTTAACAATGGGAAAACGTGACACTCTATCCAAGTTTGATCCTTCATTTGGTAGGGTAAACCCGTTTTTACATTTACATTCAAAATGAGCCCAGTGAAGTGAGAGCAGCAAAACAGCTGCAAAGTTTAAGCTTATTTTGTAGCATGAGAATGTAAATTAAAAATGTTGTGCCCAGGAATTAAAACTATCATATACTGACAAAAGACCTCATAATTACAATCAACAGAACTCTGTTTTCACAACATTGTTCCTTTTTCAACTTACTGTATATTATAGGTTACACCTTTTTTCCCATTACAAGAAAACAATAATCATCTTTGCAACAGGCTTGATAGAGCTTGAAGATCAGTGATTGTAGATATGTTGTCAAGGATCAGGTTGGTCATCTTGTCAAAATATTTATTTCTTATTGCAGACATTTTTATTAGGTTTAGAGGTTTTGTAGTTGGTCCCCTATAAGATGCTTGTTTGAGCATTTAAACTGGCTTTTTTTTCTTTTTTGCTTCAATAGAGATATCTTGTGATATAAAGGCTGTGTAAGCAAAAAATTTTATTTGGAACAGAGGTGGAATACTACTGTTTTAAAATCTGCATACATGTAAACAATAAATGTATTGATTAATTCAAGATAGTTCTATTTTTGAGCCAGCAGAAGTGAATGTAATGTTTCAGTTGAAGCAGAGATAAAAAATAATGAGAAACTTTGCAAATTTTAAATTCTATCAAGTAATAATTTACTCCTTCATACAATCACATACCTGTAAGTCTATCTTCAGCCATTTGTCATGAAATCTCAGCTGAGCATCGAGGGTAAAAGATGGAGAAGGCATCTTCCCCTCTCCTCTCCTGGCTGCAAACGCAGCCAACCTGCAAGAAGAAGAAGGAAGCCTATGTTACAACAAAATGCAATTTAAAAAGTAAAGGTCGGGCGAGAGTCAGGTGTTACTGCCTGCTAATCAATAAGGGTACAGCTTTTTGCCCAGCATCAGTATGCTCTTTCCCAGGCACATTTTCTTCTACTCAAATAAAATTGCAGTTCAACAACAACAGCCTGTTTTAAGAAGAAAACTTGGATCAAACCGATTAACACATGAAGCGAAAATGCGCATAACCAACCAATATGATCAACCAAATGTAAACAAACGGGAGACACAAACGCCATTCTTCAAAACACAGGAGTGGATCACTCCCATTTCAATGACAGGTCTTTAACACTCAACCTGCATTAAATAGTAACTAGGTTACATCGAAATATTGCTATGCCATCATATATACTTCATCCGCACTGGGTCAACCTTTTTAATTATAGATGCCATTCGGGCTGCACATTTCTTACTTAATCTACAAAATACTACCGTGACATTACATTACAGTTACATCTTCCTTCGGCTTCTTTGAAAACGCTAGATTTAAGGCCAACGTTGTATCCATAACTCTAACGTTACTTGAGACATTGGGAGGAAATCGAGAATATCGTAGCATCATATGCTAGCAAGGGCAGAGTCTCTGTTAACCTTGATAAATTGGTCATAATGTGGTCATCTTAAACATAATACTAGGCACTAGTCCAGCAGGGAACACACTGACACAGCATCAGTATGCACATAACGTAACACCTAATGCTAGAATATGCTCACATTAGCTTGGCGGCTATGGCTAATTCTTTAGCTTGCTAGGCAGCTAATACTAACACAACTAGCTAGCTAACGCTATATCCAGTTCTCATCATTTAGGCAACGATGAACAAGATTCCGAGTCATGACACTCAACCGAAAGAGATGCAGCGTCATGGCAAGACCGGCAACACAACAGGCAACATGACAATTTTGACAACGAATATCTAAATAAATTACCTGCGGTCTCTTCTCAGGCTATTCTCGTCCCCTCAGCTGCTTTACTGCATTAACAAGACGTTCATAATGGACTTGATTGACAGGTCGTGGACTGGGGCACGAGGCATGGAAACACATTACGTAGCCGTTACTGGGAGATTCAGTGCGATGGATCAGTACCACGACGGGCCGCTGACGTGGGTGGGCTTGCACGCGAGCTAATCCGTAAAGAACAGATTCTACTCCGCCCGCCCGTGCCAGCGAGTGTTTTAAAGGGTGCGCTCCTTTTGGAGTCGGGCGGGACTTATGAGGGGCGGGGTTGGCCTAGAATGAGGGCAAACTGTCCGTTAGGGGGCGGTGTGTGTCAAGGAAAGGGCAGAGGTATTTGTTTACAGATGATTGATTTGGCCTCACATATTTATATATATATATATATTTCATATAGATTTATGTGTTGTTTAATAACAGTTTATTTTTTAAATATTAATTTGATATCACTTGCTTTTAAAAAACATTTTCATACTTAAGTCTGTTTGAATCAAAATGTTTTGAGTTGAATGTTATTGTAAAATTGAGCTTTATAACTTTGCCATTTGTGAGCTAAGCTCTTATAATAAATAAGGAACAAAGTATCCTCTCCTCTCTGGTTTCATTTGGAAAGTTTAGGTTTTGTTTAGCTGTGACATTATACAATATAGGCCCTGTTCATTCACAAAAGTCATAGAGCAAACACATCTTTGTTTGAGCATTTTCTGTCCTGCTCCACTCCAATAACAAGCACATAGTGATTTTAGAGATCTGAGAGTGGGGTGCTGGGCAGTTAATTTCAGTCTGTGTTCGAACTAATGCTTATTCATTGCTAACTTTGTGTGGGGTTTTTTTGTAATAAGGAATTTAATCAAGCAGTTTATATATTTCGGTGCTAAAGTGCCCCTATTCTCTTCGAAATTACCGGCACTGCCTTGATTTGGTCTCTTTAAAATGAACTTGAAATGGACAATCTAGGAGGTTTTTACCGTGTGAAATTCCAAAGATAAAATGGACATAAATGGTATTTTACTGCAATGTTGGGGAAATTACAGAGTCATTTCCCTGTCATCAGCCGTTTGGAGTAAAAATTAGCTGCTGGTGTATAATTTGGTAAAGTGCAGTGAGAGCAACGCTGGTGCTTCTGGCTGCTCTGGAAACCGCGCATGCGCACTGTCCCACTTCCGCATACAAACTGTGGACAGGGAACCTTAGTCTTTCTGCCAGTTAAGATGAACTTCCTATCAACGACCATAGAAATGACTGTTGAGTTACTATGCCAGCCAGATGGCGCTCCGTCGCCCGTGGTTGGCAGATGGGTTGGCATAGTAATAGCAGTAGTATCAAGTTTTATCAATGGGTCGTCATTTGTGCTTCAAAAAAAGGGAATCTTACGCTCTCGCGACAGAGGTAGGCGGAAATTGGTTCCTCTTTCGCATTATTGACGGGCAGAAGTGGGGAAGCATTAGATTAATTCATTAAGATATGTAAACGCATTGCATTCACTGGATTTAAAAAAATAATTAGACAGCTTATCTCGTAATTACGAGATAATTCCCTATTTCTTCCCTAATTTGAGAATTCCCTATTTTTGAGACTCAAACTCTGCGCAACTAAATTTAAAAAAGGTTAATTCAATAACGTCTAATATCCTCATTTAAGGTCAATTAAAATAAAAATAATGACTTTATTTGATTTTTTTTTGCGAAATTACTTTACTTTATTTAGTACGGAACTATGGAGGAGCATTGCATTCACTGGATAAAAAAATAATTAGACTGCTTATCTCGTAATTACGAGATCAGGATCTCGTAATTATGAGATCTTTTCTCGTGATTACGAGATCCTGATCTTGTAATTACGAGATAAATTGTCTAATTTTTTTATGCAGTGAATGCAATGCGCTTCCGTAATTTTGAGACTCAAACCCTGCGCAACTAGGTTAATTCGATAAAGACTAATATCCTCATTTAAGGTCAATTAAAAAAAATAATGTTTTTAATTGTTTTTTTGCGAAATTACACGTCTTTATATACATATATATATACTATAAAATATATACTTAGTACGGAAGCGCATTGCATTCAATGCATTAAAAAAAATTAGGCACTTTATTTCGTAATTACGAGATCAGGATCAGAAAGCGTAATTAACTATAAGATAAGGTGTATTATT
>JAPZDV010000021.1:23903359-23976197 GCA_029814665.1 Acanthurus lineatus | reverse complement strand
AACATCTTACTATTACTATTAAACACATGAACAGCTGATACTGATTGGAGTTTATTGACCAAAATATTGAACAAAGCTGAACATTTTAACCCTGTGATGGCAAAAAATAAAGTGATCTACAGAGTTTTTACAATTCAGTCTGAGGGTAGAGTAAATTTGTGAACAAATTTCATGATAAATTAAAATGTTGATATAATTTCAGCCTGGACTGAAGTGGTGGAACAACAGAACAGACACCAGGCTGCCAGTGTGGTAGCACTAACTGTGTGTAACTACGAACAGTATGAGTGCTCTGTTTTTAAGACATAAAAAGCCTCAGGCAGGGAGAGGAGGTCATAAAGAAAAGAGAATTTAACTAAAGCTAATTAAAGTACTGCTGGTTTTTGTTAATATAAGGGTTACCTCTGCTGACATTAAGAAAACCAAGATATAAGATAATCACTTCTCTTGTGTCAGTAAATCAATACATTATAAATGCAAATAATGCTCTTAACAAGCAAAATCTCTTGATAACAAATGAGATGGTGGTAATTTTTCCCAGTTTGATGACTTGCAGGTCACATGAGGTTAAAAAACAGACAAGCATGAAAACAGCCATTATTCTGACAGCAGTGACGACATTTACCAAGAAAGCAAAAACACTTGTAACAACCTTGTCCTCCACACTCACACCACACATTTAATTTCATCCTTAAGTGTCAGTTTTACTCGGTAAACATTTCGTCCGTCCATGACTCAGCTCACAGACTCATCCTGATCAGGAGAAAAGTGTGTTTTCATGTCTCACCTGGATTTGTTCTCTTCAAAGTGAGCGCTGGTCTTGATGTACCGAGACAACTCGATCTGCATGTCACCGAACAAAGGAACCACCTGGAGTTGCTGTGAACAAGCAGGACACAGAGATGTGAATTATTCATAACATATTCAACAGTGAAAGGCCGAAGCAAAATCAAATCTCACTGAAAAGGTAAAATAACAAAAAGAGGGCTGCAAACAAACAAATGTGGAAAAATGATTTAATTTGCCAAAGCGGACAAATCTCTGATGTACTGATTCAGTTTAAAAACCTTTCTGTAATTTTATCTCTGGGGCAACAATAAGGTCAAAATACTTCACATATGACTTTAGGAAAGTGTAACAGACATTTTTAACTATTTCCTGACATTTTATTGACCATGCAATTATGATTATAATAGTAACTGTTGGTTGCTCCCAAATTTTATATTTATATTCTATTTATTATTAACATTTACAGGTTGATATTCATATTCTTACATATATGAAACATATTTTCATATTCTTTTAAAGGACAGATTCATTCATCTATGTTACCACATATATAAACCTCCATACCTTGAAAAACTTGTCAATCTTGGTCAAGTTAATTCTCTTCTTTGCATCCAGCTTGTAGATGTTGCTGCTGTTTCCATCCATGAGGTACAAGCCGAACCCCATCACCTAGGAGGTGGTTACATACAGGACGTCCATTACTGTCAGCAACTTTCCAGTAAACTGTTTAAAGTGAGGTTTATCACAGAGGGGATCGTGTGCTTCACTTACTTTGAGCAGCATGTGTTTCTCACTGGGCGTGAGGTACATCTTGTTCTCGTAGTAATCGACACACAGGTTGACGATGTCGGCCAGCAGCTCCTCGTATCCATTGATCACCTCCAGCTGCTGCTGCAAAGACTGGGACACGATACACGATAGAGGATTAAATATTAAACTGTAGAGCTGTTTATCATGCAGGAAATTTGCTCTCCACTTGGCTTTCCACGTTTCTTTTTATGTTTTCCTGACCTGAGTTCAACTCAGCAATAAAAGCTTTGTCATGCAGATTCTGACAGTCGCTTTGGGTGTTAATCCCAGCAAATATGAAAAAGCTGAGTCTATGTGACCTAATCTTGTTAAAAAGTTTTATTACTGTCTGTTTGTGCCATTTCTGATCATTATACCTTTTGGAAATCAACATATTAAAAGTGTATTTTTGCAGATGATTCAGACCTGCCTTTGAAAGAAACAAACACATCTGTTGAGCCTTTCAGGTCAAATTATTTACTCATAACGATGTTGAATGAACAGTATGATGCAAATTCGACCAACCTGAGTGATTTTGTTGTGGTTTGCCAGGAACATGGACAAGTTCTGGGACTCCTGAATGGATGCAGGCTCAGACATTTTCCGGAGGAACTGAGCAGCTCTGTGTGACGGCAAGAAACAGATTTGGTTTTAATTAAAAAAAAAATTCCCATCAAGCAGACATTAAGCAGCTTTTCAAACTGTGAGGGGCATTTCTTCAGACGGGAGAAGGGGCAGAGACGGAGATGTGAGGCGGTTTAACTCAGTTAAATCTAAAAACACAGACATGATATGTTTAATTTTAGATGCAGTGCGACTTCGCTCCGTCACTGCAAGTAAACTGATTAAAAATGATAGAGAAAAGACAAACATGTAATTCAAGAACTTGCCAGAAAATCAACGGATTTTCAAGTCATCTTAATTACCAAAATAATCCAGTGATTTTTCTCGCTATATACACAGAAAGAACACCAACTACCAAGAGCTATTTTTAGATTAAATTTAACCAGTGCTGGTTGATATGAACAAAATCAAGTATTATGATATTTTTGACTTAATACCTCAACACTTATACTGCGATAAAATTGTTGGAATGACTATTGGTAGAAAAATAAATACAATAAAATTTTAAAATAAATAATCACTAGTAATGTGCACATGAAGACTAAGTGGTTAAAGGCAAATATTACAAAATTTGGAATAATCTGGTAAATTCAGAATATTACAAAAAAAATCATTTAACTGTAATTAAACCTTCAAAACCAGAAAAAAAACACTTGTGCCACATCACAACATAACTGATTCAAAATCTGAGAAGATATTTAGTTTCATAATGATGCAGTATCAATATATTGCAAAGCTACTTTTACTGTGACAATTTGGCGAAATATTAACAAACACGAACATTAAGAAAATTAGTGTAACATAGAATAACAGGAATTAAAAAAGACACTTATTTGAACTTCATGTTTCACAATTCAGATGTTTTAGTTATTAATCCATCAATCCATTAATCTATTAACATGGTCATTATATACCCAAGCTGTCTGTTCACACACAGATATTTATCATCTTCCCTTTGTTAAAAACCAGGGCAGTCAAAATTGTCAAAAGTCAATATAAAGAATCAGAGGTGGGATGTCAGACTTAAAAAAAACTCGGTCAGGTTAAGAAAACAACATCAGACAGACTCATTATCATGGACGCTGAGTGATGCTGCCATCTAGTGGTTGTTGTGTTAACCGGGTGTGTGAATGCCTGTGACTTTATGATGTTCCTGGTTACCGTTTGTAGGCGGAATGGTCGTTCTTGACGCTACACTTCATGTTCTTCAGCTCGTCCAGCACAGCGAACATGTTGATGAACTTCCCGAGTGTTAGCAGGTACGCCTCCGACACAAAGTCTTTCCTGCGCTCAGTGTGACACAGACGACGAACCTCTCCACAGAAACGATCAATTGCCGTTCGCTGGAAGAAGAAGACAGGAGAGAATTCATTAGTTTTTTGCGACTTAGCAAGCCTACACCGGGATGAAGAATGTTAATTACCTGGAAGTACATAAAATTCATCAGCTTGGTGACTTCAGGCTCCAGGACCTCAACTGTCTTCTCATAGATCTCCACTCTGTTGGGCTGTTCGTTGCATTTCACCTAAAAGAAACAAAGATAAACAGTTGAAACAAAGTGAAACTACATGAAGTATCTGCTCACTGAGATGTTATTGTAGAAAATTTCTAATCGCAGGTGCTTGTATTAACAGTTTATTAGCCCCACGTGTCTGTGTTTTATTAATGAGATAATCAAAGTCGCAATTTTTCTCGAATTTTCCAAAATTATGATGTCAAGACTCTGTGCTACATCAGCTTTTTGAACAAAGGCCTTGAGCCTCCTGAACTTAAACCCAAAATGCTATCAAAACTTTCATTTATGAAGGCCAACTGATACTCCATAATTCTCACAGGGAGGTAATGCAGCAAAATATATTCCTTTGAAAATATCAGGGACATGGCATATTTGCACTGGGTTAAGATTTCTGACAACCATGGCAATTATTACAAATTACAAGAGGTCCCCAGGCTTTACTAGTCCCATGTTAATGGGCTAATCAGCTTTTCATTTATGCTTTACTCTTAAGATTGTTTTTCAGACAAACTCCTCTGCAAACATGTCAAAAACTCAATGATATGGAATTTTCAGTGATTCATTTTTAAAATTCAGTGAGAAAAAAGAAAAAGATCATCTGCATATTAAGGACTGGCAAAATTTCGTATAAAATGAATGGCAAATTATTTTTCTGTCAATAGATTATTGCCTAATTCCTTAGTCTACGTATGATGTGATGTTAATGTTGCAGAAACGCAGTCATTACCTGTGGAATTGCACGTGAGCAGCTCCTCCAGGTGTAGAGCATGATGGCGTACTCCTGCCCCTCCTCCAACATCTCGTTCTAATAATTAAACAAACAGAACCGATCAGTCACATTGATAACTGAACATTCAACACACAACACAACACACTTATAGCACATAAGGACCTACAACATGCATCATTGCCTCTTTTCTTAATTATTTATTCCCAGCGGGTGGCGGCGTACAGCATCAGCCTGCCTCCAAACAAAGTGCTGTTTGATTCAGACCCCGAGCAATTATCCCTCACTAATTAGACACAAAGCTCTACTATTCTCGTTAGGAGACGGTCCAAAGCATCCGTTTGTCTCGGAGCTGTTTGCTCCTGGGCTTGGATCCTTGGAGCGGCTTGCTGCACAATACCAAATGCTCTGGTTGGATGGGCAAGTCCCTCACCGGATTCAGTTCACAGCAAGCCTGTGACCCCATTTCTGATGGATTTATTTTTCCCACCAAGCTCTTACTGAGGCGAGAGAAGGAATGAAACTATAAAAGAGGCACAATACGTGTTTTTTCAGAGATGTGAGTCTCCTACTGTACCATGCTCGAGTGGACGGTGGCCTGCTCGATGTATCTGGCGATGCCGGTGACAAATGCATTTCGGTCCTCAAAGTTGGTGTTGAAGTTGGGCTGTTGGAAGATGGAAATTTATGATTACAAGAAATTTACACTGAGTCAAGTGTCAGGCACGTAAAAGGCTAAAGTGTGATGTTCAGTATGCTGTGGTTTGCGTGCTGTGAGCGAGCATTACAAAGCAACTTCAATGATCTTTTTCCAAAGTAGGTTTCAGTGTTGCACACGTGCTGAATTTATTATAGCAGCCAACACACACAGAATGGCTTTATCCTCATCTTTCTGCATCAGCATTTCTGAATCTTGCATTGAAATATCACTGAAAGTTTTGAAACAGGTGGCCAGATTGGTTCATGGTTAGCTAGTTGAGCTTTTGCATGAGGAAACTTGATCATCAGCACTGACCTGAAACATGACTGAGGAGGGAAGGGGCTCGATGCATGGCTGCTGGTCCGGGAGCGGCAGCTCCTCCAGCAGGTCCACATTGGAGAGGGCATCCTCTAAAGTCACTGTGGACGTCATTTTGCTGAAACAGATAAAAAGGAACATGTTTACAACCACCAGGCAGGAAGGAAGTTCAGCTCTTATCAAACATAACAAAGTCAGCCTTGATGAAGAATTATCACATGACAGATCTATCTACGCTTTACTGCTGGGGGACAGTTTTTTTATAGCTATACTTTATTTTAGTTCTGCAACACAAGTCACAGTATAAAGCTTAGGAGAAAAATCTTTTAGAAGGAAAAGTGCTGGAGATGCTGGACAGCACGTATGCAGCAGCACAGAGAAGGATGAGGCTGGAAAAAATGAACTGAACTTCACCTTACAAACTCACAATCCTTGAATATACAATAAGCTGGTGCAGCTGCAGTAAGAACACTTTTGGCCCTGAAAGAAGCTTCACACAGAGCTTTAGATTCTCTCAGTATCAACTCAGTACCTCTGTATCTGCCCTGCTGAGAACAAACTGACCTCGATCCTGCACTTGCTTATCAGTTTTTCTGCACATCCACTTTTTATGTGTATATTCCTCTTCCATCTGGCACAAGTTTCAATGCATTTGTATTAACTTGAAAATATTTTGCATTTCATACCTGTACAGACACGTGTGTGTGGAAAAAGTCCTCCTGGTTAATGTGAGTTAAACAGGAGTTTCCCCAAATAATCTGGCTGTGTTATTGATATGTATATGAAACAGAGAACACAGATTTGACAGACTCTTGGTTGTGCACTGATGGTGTTATTTCCGAAAGCGATGGTGCTGTCAGTGTTTTGCTCTTTTTTACGGAAATACATGATAACAGGGCATTATTGCAAAGCAGCCAGATTTTAGAAATTGTTTTTAAATGTGTTGCTCCCATGCTTCCCTGAACTTAACACAGGAAAAACACTAAAAAACACAAAACCTCTCTTTCAAATAAGACAGATACTGCAGTTATTAAACACTTTACCATTAAAGCAGACAACAAACTGAAATAAAATGTAAATAGATTGGCACTGTGTTGGTAAGTGGTGTGGTATGCTTTGGTTTGCATTCCCATGCTGCTGCTGCTGCTGCTGACTGCTGTCTTTTGGACGTCACTCACACCAAACAATCAAAAAACCTATTGCAATCAGAATCGACAGCGAGTCAAACAATCCGCAGCGACTAACCACCAACACAAAAGCCTGGCAGTCACAGCGAGCACAGGCCCGAGGTCAGAGGAGGTCACGGACCTCCTGCTCTGTAGACGGAGATACAGCGTGAAGCACAAACAGCAGAGGCTCCACACAATTAAAGGACGGCAGCAGGACACTGATGTTGTAATGGCTAATGTAACACACTCTGACAGCCACGATAATGTCATTATTAGCCTTGAGAATATGATCAACAAGTGCATGGTTGACAGTAAAGCTCACTGTCTTCTCATGAAATCATCAATTTAGAAGTGGAAAATGTGGCAAATACAGAGTCCCACCCCTCTGACTCATGGGACATTTGGTTACTAAATGCTAACAAAATATGACCACTTTATTTTTGTGGAAAGATGATTTTCAAACATTGCTAACCAGTGCAGCTGTGTCATACATATTCATTTAACATCTAGAATATTAGTTAAAGTAAAAGTATGTTTAAGTTTTTTTAGGACAGTGATAAACAAATTCACTGACTTCAAGAAGCTACTGAATATGACTCACATTTAATAAAGGACTTCCAACTTTGCCTCCCTTGTTCCTTTCTTACATCAAAATATTTTTATCCTTTATTATACAGGCATTATTCAGACCATACAGAGTTCTGTGATTGGCCAGTGCAAACCCAGACATGCCATCCACAAAGATTTCTACGGAGCATGTGCACGGTGACCTCTGTCAGCGGCATCAGATTACAAAAGGCAGCTGCTCTTTTGATTGCAGAATTGAGGTCTGAGCGATTTGTTGTTTGGATGTCATGTTAGCGTTAAAACTTCCTTGCGTTAATGGGATTACATAAAGGCCAAAAATATGTTTTTTAAATACTGCAGGGTCAGAGGGGCACTTCATGGTAAATTACACTTTATTAGTACAGATTTAAATTTTGAAAAACATTGTTGTTTGGCAAAACTAATAAATAACACTCCTAAGTTTAAACTTAGGCATTATTTTAAGGTCAGTCTATTTGAACGCTAATGCTCTGACAGGAAAAGTCATAGCTCAGACAAATTTTTTTTTAACTCATGAATGTATTACCGTCACAGGTCACTTCCTAAGTTTGGAAAGTAGCACAATGAACTGGAAATGAGAAAATAACAGAGCTGCAAGAACTGATTTTTTAATTTTAGAGCATTTAAGGGTTTTCATGTCTGCACTGGGTTAATAGTACAGGATCTGTAGCCCTTTTCCCTTAATCGGGACTCTATATAGACCATTAAAGCACAGGAATCTAATAGGTAATTTGTTCATTTCAGATCAGATGTAAAAGAGGACAAAGCCAACAAAACTAAAACTGTGTTATATTAACTACATACAGACTGCAAAGTAAGGCAACAAGTGCTCAACATTTTAAAATGCCCCTGGAATTACAGTCTTAATCACAGTGACAAAGTATACACAATAACAGAAGTGATTCAGTTGTGCAGGGATTAAAAATAGGTGTGGGTACTTGCAAAATACAGTTTTGAAAGAGAGGAAGTCAGATGGGAAGTGCTATGTAAAGCAGTTTTCAACTTGTCTCATCAATGGTTCGATCTTTTTTTAGTTTGTCAAACTGAACTGCAAACAGTCAAGTAAGCAGCATTTCAGACTACAGATCCACCGCTTCGGTCACAAAACAGGGAAGTACGAATCCCAGACGATGTGAGCATGAGCTGCACAGCTTACTTCAACACTGCAAAGGACTCACATGTTTCAGATGACGTCCAAGAAACTGAAAGTAACCAATAAAAAGAACACAGAAATACCGAGAACATACAAAACATGAAGTAGCTTTGAAAAAACACTGTGATTACAGCGAGTGCTCTGTTGTTATTGGTCGACTTTAACTAAGGAAAGACACCATGTTCATCATTAAAAAAAGGAACTTTGGTGGCTTTTGCTCTGCTGCACAGTTCCTGTTCAGAGTTATTCAGCATCTTGAACCGTCTCGTCTGATAAGAGGCAGCCACAGGACACATCAGTGCTCTTAAAGTGTTCATTTAACCTGCCAGGTTGTTGGCTGCTGCACCCACGGACCATGTGTTCATAGGGCTCCCCCCCCCGTAATTACACAGTAAAGAGCTTAAACCAGCCTCAAGTAGGTAACCAAGGTGTGCCAGACAGAGGACAAACACAACACACTACTACACAACAGTATCATACTACCAAGTGATAGTTCACTTGAATCTTAGCTTTTTTTTTAACTATATGAAAAAAGATGGAAAAATAGCATCAAGCCAGAAACCATTGATAAACATGCAATATTGTAAACTACAAAGTGATTGACTTAAAGTTGAAATAGTTAGTGACAAGTGATGATATATAGCTAAAATTGCCATCTAAAGTAAATTAAATAAATGCTTTAAACTTGGGATGCACAATGTGATTTTTTTCAGTCAATACCAGTAACCGCCTCTCATGGCAAGTTCATAACCTGTAGTTCATGCACATCTGAGGTAAGAAAAGCGAGGATGTGGTTGGAAAAGATGACTGATTTGACTTTCCACAGTTTTGACCTCCCCAAGCCTTACAGACGTCACTATTTTTGTTTCTAACCACCTTTAAAGATGCATAGCCTACTTCCACCTACTGTACCAGATGTGTTAAGTCAACCTATCAAGTCAAAAAGAAAAAAAAAGCTATTTGGTTTAGTACTTTCAGTTGTATTAATTTAAATAACCCATAATGAGCTAATAATGTACAATCACTGAAAAATGCAAACAGCAGCAGGACATGAATCTGTGGTGCTTGAATGACTTTGAATGTTCATGTCATTGACTCATGCTAGGCAGAGTTTATGACACTTTAAAGTTGACACTTTAGCAAGCTCTGCAGCAAACACATACCAACAGATCACACTTTGATATTTTTTTTTACATTTTTAAGATGGGGAGGCAGTCATGGTGTTGCCCTAAAGTGAGAAAAAGATGCAACAACAACCATTTATGCCTTGCACAACATGTGCCTAAGACATCTCCTCTCAGTTGGCACACAGAGAAACAGAACAGCTGTAATAAAAGCCTCTTGATGTGCCTTCTGATAGCCTCAGAAGGTGCCATGCTAAAGGAAGTTATTGGAGTTTCGCCAGAATGAGGTGTGAAAACTAACACTTACTTTTCAGGGTGCAACAAAAATCACTTATCACTGCAAAGTCAATCTAGAAAGGGCTCATTTCTGACATTAGTCTGTGCAAGGACAGAAATACCTCCTCAGATTATAAACGTGTAAACCATGCATGCCTATGTTAAGCACACTGAATCTACTATCATATGAAATGTGCTACATAAATAAATTTGACTCGACTTTACTATATATATATGTATATTAACTGAAACTCAGCAGTATTTGCTTGGTCTTCTGGGAACAGAACTAAATGCAAAGTAGCCTGTTTTGGTCTGTCTCATCCACTTTGTCGATTCACTTTAATGTCAAATATACCAACTTATTTACATCGGATTCATATGAATTTAAAGGATTCTTCTAACTGCAAAATATATTTATGTAGCAAGCAAATGAGGCAAGACATTTCAAAGATCACCAAATATGCTGCAAAATGTTTAAAAAGTGATCTTTACAGGACAATCATAGGAAATGGAAACCCACTATTAAGTTTCAGTGGCTTTAATGCTTATACCACTTGAGGTGTGGTATCCTTATGCACTGTTGGAGCTTTGCAGAAGATATTCAACCACAGAGAGAAAAAAGTTAACGCCGCCTTCACCAGAAAAACAACAAATGTGGTTTTACCTACAACATCTCCACACTTCATCACCCTCTCTCCTTCCTTCCTCTGAACTAACACTGATAAGAGATTACAAACAGCAGAGCAGCAATGCACAAAATGAAAATTTGCAGGTTTTGACGGACACTGAACACAACAGCTGCCAACATTTCCCTATAATGTGACCTTGACAAACTATAAGACATACTAAAAATATCCTTTCATGAAAATATTCATTGGAAGCATAGATTTTGCAATGAATGGAAAGGCTGATTGAGCTGTTATATCAAGTGAATGCAATGGGCAGTGAATGCAACACCAGGAGGGTGTGGAATACAGTCTGGTTCCTGAACACAACATCTGTGCTACTGCAGTAGGCTAAATCCCACGGGAACGAAACAGACAGGGAAAAAAGATGATAAACAACCATTAAGTTTGACATTATAAACTCACTGTTAGCAAGTGAGCGAAATTAAAAATGTAAAATGCAACTTTGGCCATTTTATTAGGGACTTCTCTCCCACTGTGGCTATCAAACACACCTACGGACACATAACTCACAACTTGTGTCAGTTTCTTCTGAAAATAAACTTAGCGAGATAACTTTTGATAAAAGTGAGCTTTAGAGGTCAAAATTCCTAAAAACAATTCCTGACTCCAGCATGAATGTGTGGAAATGGCTGTATCCTTCTCCGTGCCGTGGCCTGAGATTAGTCACCGCTCGGGCCTGTGAGCCAGGAAAAAGGCTTTACAGTGCAACAAACTGTTAACCTCCTCAAGCTAACAACTCCAAACTCCGTTTAGAAAAAGTGCTTTTTAACGGACAACTTCAACGGAGCAGCGTTAAACCCGAAGTAATACCACTTAACTTTTGGTTTATGTTGATTAACTTAGCTGGAAACACACACACACGCATACACACACATATATACACACACACTTTGAAGCCAACTTCGCGATCGGTCGTTCATACTCACCCGCAGTTTGTCGGTTAGCAAGGAAAACTTGTGCGGTGATAAACCGGACGAACGTTACAACGCCATGTAACCGCAATGCTGATTCCTCTAACGGCTTGGAAATCCAGGTATGGAAGTCTTAAATCCAAGGTTTCTTTTTTTCTCCCTGTCGTCGGACAGAGGAATCTTTCCTCCGTCGGTGTTATTATCATGGGCGGGGGAGAGAGAGAAGTAGAGCAGGGAGTTCCTGTCCCTCAAACAGGGAAACTCAACAGGAAACTCCGCGCAAAGCTGCGGTGCTGGTCTCCTCCGCTAGGGCGGGAACGCGGCGGACACAAGGTGAAGTCACAGGAATGTACAGTAAGGACCTGCGGGAGGTACGGAGGGTATACAGTGCCAACAGAAAACAAACAAACAAATAAAATTAAAAAAAAAAATAAATTAAAAAATCGCTGCACAACATAAAGTATGAATTAGACAAGTTTATATTTTGAATTTTACATAATGTTAAAATTAAAAAACAGATTTCATTTTTTTGAACAATATTTTTATTTATATTTCAACATAATGAAATACAGCTTTGGTATTCATACAATGTAAAGCACAATATGAAGTTGCCACATTAAAATAAAACACAACAAACAAACAAATCAAAACAAAATGGATTACCTGAATTGTAACAGATTACAGAGTGTCTTAAGAAAGATTTTTAAAAAAGTAAATGTTCTAAAAGCCCAGAAAAATCATTCACATGTGTAATAATTCTATAACATATTTGATGAAAGGCATCCGTATATCCTCAAATGTTCACAGTTTAGCCTTCAATATGTAACTTAATCCTTTCTATTGGTCAGGTTAATAACATCTATCTTACCCATATGAGTAATTTTTGGGCTATGAACTGTTTTTGTAGCATTGCATTACAATCTTTTGCCTTTAAGCAAGCTAAGCAAAGTGCTTATTCACTTTGACTATGTTTCTCTGGGTACAAACCCAGCTGCAATTGTCTGGGATTCCAATTTGTTTGGGGTAAGATATGTTTTGAAATAATCTTCTCAATCATAACTCTTACCTCCTCCAAGAACATCAGAACATTTTAATCTTTCTACACTGCCAAAAAAACACAAAAAACAAATACAATGATACAGTGTTCCTTTAAAGTTTTTTAATTTTGTAATATGTTCAGTATGTTTCTATTGAGGCAATTTTCCAAGCACACACCTTAACAATACAGTCCTCAATGGGACATAGGTATATCCATACTTCATATTAGTTACTGACAGTAAGTAATAACCACTGTGAAAACTAGAGTGACCAGAGTTCCTGTTTGACTAGAGTGTCAAACATAAATTCAAATAACCTTGCATTTATTTATTTATTTATTTTTTAATGGTATGAAGAACAACATTGACATTTACACAGCACATTATGGTTACAAAAACTTTTTAAAAAATTAGGCTGAAATAATGAAACTTATTTTTACATAATAAAGAACATCTCTTCCCTTCTGAGGTGTGGTATCCTTATCTTCCGTCTATTGAATCATGTTCCAAATCACTAAATCTGTTCAGGGTTGTGAAGAGCTAGAGCATATCCCTGGATGAAATGCACAAAAGGTGGGATTCGTCCCTGCTTATACATCAACTCTTTGAGTTATTGAATAAACTCTGAGCATTCACAGGACACCCATACAGACACAAGTAAAATATTCAAACATTAACACCACATTTATTACCCAGGAGCTTCTAGTTGCCTGTGAACAGTGACAACCACTGAGCCACTTAGCTGGCCTTGTTGAACTCTAAGATAAATGTGGCTAATAGGATAAGTGTAAGCTCCCTCTTAAAGGCAACCATACAGAGTGAATAAAAAAGTAACAGTCTGTAATGAAGAAATACTGGATTGTGTACATGGACCCAAAGTCGTAGTTTTGCTTTAAGCAGCAGCACAGTTTCAGCAACGAGGTACACTTTAACTCAATGAGACACAACTGTAACACTGTCGTGCCTGATCAGCTGATGCAGCTCAGTGCAAGAAAAGAACCACACATTGACCAAACTGTCAATGCCTGCAACTTCATTAGTCTCTATCTGAGCTATGAGCCTCATTCGTTATTAATAAACGCTATTTACTCATCAGCTAAATTTAACTACAGTTAATACTGCTGTCATTTATATTTCCACTACCTACTGTACCTCAGTTAGCAATACTCTTAAAATTTACATATTCAAAGATATGCATTGCGGTGTTTACCTAGGTAATGCAAATTGAATGGATTTTTATTCTGCTAAAATATTCATGACTACACATCATACATAAATGTACACTTAACATTCAAAAATATTCAGATGTCTTTCGTTCATTCACAAGGACTTATTTTTCATAAAAAAAGAAGACTTGTGACAGAAAACATCAATCTTCCGCCTTTGTTTTGCTTTTCATAGTCAATACATTATTAATACTAATACTAATTAAGTTAAAATGTAAAGCAGGGTGAGATTGAATGAAGGGTATGAAGAGCGAATGCTTGCAGTGTTTTTACAAAATGCTCTTTTGATTTGTTTTTACTCTGGTATTAACTAAATAACAATAAAGTTTGATTTGATTCGAATGACAAGATTTATTGTGCTGAATTTATACACATTATTAACAGTCAGCATAACAGCTCATGGAACAATTTTACAAATACTTACAATGTTTTACATATAGACACAGATGTAGATTTACAAGTAGCTTGTGTGAACGCGGCCCTAAAAAAAAAAACTTAAAAAATAAAAAAAACACTTTATTCTCCAACATTACACAGTCCAAGTCCATCTCTAACAGTCAGAGCAGATAGTGACTTCACATGTTGCACATCATCATGAACAATGACAGCAGTCAGAGGACAGACAGCAACGACATGGAGAACCAAACAGTGGAGTTTCACATCCAAACAGACGCATTCATGGTTGCTCAGCACTGCTCGAAGCCAGCCATCAGAGAGAGGGCCAGAGACTCCACTGTACAAGGAGGAAGAGCAGAGAACATTTTGTTACTTCCTGTTAATTACTGCCATATGTGCACAATGTACATATGTACATATATGTACATTCCATGAAGGAATGTTCCAGCATCAATGTATCATGTAGTTTATTGGAAATCAGAGGCTTGTATCGGTTGAACTGAAGGATCGATGCTTTACTTACAGTGAGGGAAGGAGCCACGACATACAGCCTTATTGAGTACTGTCACAAGGAACATGTGACAGTTTTTGAAATCGGATTCCATTTTATCGATGGACTCGATCCTGACAGCGAAAGATAGACAAAATATCAGAAATGAACAGGGTTGTCAGGAAGCTACAGCAGCACAGATTTGATAGTTGGTACTTCTGAGAGAAAAACGCATGAATATTTGAACATCTTATTCTCTTAAAACAACTTCACATCAAGCTGCAAGTTACAGCTCAGATTTTTATTTTTCTGCAGTGTGTATGAAAGCTCTTACTTCCAGGCTCCAAATCCTGCTTGCCACCGGTCAGAGAAGATTAGGACTAGATTGAGAACCTTCATTATTGCCTCCTTAACAAAACTGACCTGAGATAACACAACAGCACACATATATGAATAGTAATTAATGAAGGCAGGAAGCTCGGACGTACAGCGAAAACAACAACACAACAAGACAACAGGATAAAAAGATTTAACATATGAGTGATGTTCTTTATTTACTGATTCCAGACGATAAATTTTCTCTCTTTGGTCCCTGCCTCCACTGTGAGATCAGTGTTCATCTTCAGCTAATGGAGAAACATTGCTGTTTACCTTCTCCCTCAGCAGGCAACGGTCATGGATAGTCGCCAGATATCTGTAATGGATCTTGATTAGCTGGTCCAGGTCCTTTGCTTCCTGTACTTGGTGCTGAAACTCCAGTCCTGTGCTGTGCAGGATCTGCCAACAGACAACACAGACTCAATACATACAGTCTGGTTATTTCTTTTATACAGAAACATACAAGTGGTTTCGATCCTATGTGTGTGCTTTCCAGGTGTTTTGTTTAGTTTTATTCCATTTGGCTGCTTTAGTTGTAACACTGTATTGTATATTATTCATGTTATCAGTGACATCTTTGCTGTTTAAGTGTCTGCTGTACAAACAAACAAACTAAAAAAAAGGATTGTTTCATGACTTCTCACCCTGGTCGTGATGTAGTTGTGAAGGCTGTTGACAAAGTGCATCAGTTTGACCCTCAGCAGACACATTCGATGAATCTGCTGATTTACAGACTCTTTGATCTTCAAGTCCTCGGCCAGAGCTCCCTCCAGTTTCTTAGTTACATCTGTGAAGTCTAAAAGTAACAGAAACACGGTTCACATATTTGAAATTTAATGAGTTAATTACACTTCAAGATTTCAAAGAGCCACCATGACTCATACCGCTGAATCGAAGTGTGTCCAGACTGTATTTAGCCCATTTGATCTGCAGCAGGAGGAGAAACACTTGGTTGTAGATCTTCTGACACTCAGAGCTGATCACAATATCAACAGGCCAGGGAACCTGTGGAGGGTGAAATAGGTAAATATCAACGTGGCATCTTTCAAAAGAGACAAACAAAATGTAAAGAAATACATTCACATTGCTTACTTTGTAACTCAGGGTCAGCACTTCAAGATTATTCACAGGATGCTTTCTCCTTGCAGGGTCAATCGTCTCCAGGAAGACTGACAGCCTAAAAAATATGATAAGATGGAGTTAACATACTGACATCTCAATGATAAGCTGGGAAATCATCCATGTAATTTTTACATCTTTTCCGATAAATACATGTAGTACCTGCTGCTGTCCTCAGGGTGGCGCTGTCCGACCGCCTCCTGCAGCTGAACGTTGAGAAAAGACGGCTGCTGCCAACTCTCCTTTTCCTGCACTTTATCAAAAATAGCTGTGTAGAAGTCGTACATAGTGTCTCCAGCCTCCAGCAGGAAGTAGTTCCTCATGGCTTGGAGGTATTCCAGCAGCCTGTGGAGGCAGCGAGGGATTCAAATCGTCTACATGCAGACAAAAAAACTAGAAAAGTCCTCTCTAGTAAAACCCCAAAAGTGACGCTTACTTGTAGTCTTTTTTCAGGGTCTTCATGAGGTTGCCACAGCACTCGATGTACCTCCTCTCGATGTGGGGGTAGAGGCAGGAGCGCAGGGTGAGCTCAAATGTTTGGCAGGTGACAGACTGAGAGGAACGGTCCACAATGAAATCCCCTCCGGAGAAACACTCGTGGAAGTCACTCTGCTCCAAGTACAGCCTGAGAGGGAACACAGAGCAGAGCTGCTTAAGATTTTTTAAATTCTCTGGATTTAAAAACACAAATCTGGAACAACAAAAACATAATCCCTTCGAAATCTAATTATCTCTGGACGGTGCATTTGAGAGATTATAAAAGCAGCAGCTGCAAAAACGAGGTTATATAATAGTGGCTACACTGAGGCCTCAATTTTAATTCTTGTTTTTTCTGTTTACCTGGCGAAGTTGATGGCTAACAACGGATCATGGACGTCCTCAATCTCCAGGTGCTGCGCTATGATGGACTGCATCTTTATGAGGCTCCGCTTGGTCGCCTGTTGTTCGGTCACCGTGTCTGTGGGCGACTCCTCTCGGCTACGCAGACGTGACTGCACCGACTCCAGAAACAGTGTGTACAGACTCTTCCTCTCTGCATCTGCACAGTAACATTTTGACGTCAATCAAAAAGTATTTTTTTACTGTTTGAGTAAACAGACCTGAAACTTTAAATATGTGAAGTGTGAAGAAAAGCAAACTGACCTCTAGAGGATCTCTCAGATTGTTCAGCGTCCTTGCAGTCCAGATTTTTGAGCAGCTGCATGGACTTCCCAGCCATGATGATCTGCTTGAGCACAGGTTTCAGGAAGGACACCATGGTGAGCTGCCGGTTGCTGGAGCCCTGATCCCCTCCTGAGCTCCCGCTGGCTGCATCATTCAGCTTCTCCTCATTCTCCACTGTCTCAGACACACTGTACAGCGTGTAGGTGGCGTACCAGAAGTCCCTGTGGTTCACTGGGACATCCTTGTTCCTGACCAGAAAAAAAAAAAAATTTAAAAATTGGCCAATCAAATGTCTTTGTTTGTTATTTAAGTGTGGCCAACGAAATGTTAGGTTTAAATGTCATGTTTTAGTTAAACAATATCTCTGCTTACCTCTGGATGATGAACTCCTTGGCAGGGTCAAACAGATGGCCATGAACAATCCATTCATCCACAATCTCCAGATACGGTCTGACCGTTTCTGTCCATAGAGAAAATAACAAGGCCACCTGGTGAGGGAAAAGAAGACGCACAGGAATGATCTCACATACAGGCTTTGTCCTTGTTAGGATCCACTGAATTCTCTGAGCTCAACACTAAGGGAAAACCCACCGCTTGTTCTGAAGCTTCCCCCACACTGTCGTACTCAATGATAGCTTTGTACAGGGTGTTGAGCAAGTGAGAGGCCCTCACAACATTCGGGGTCTCAGGGGGAACTTCGGCAACCCCGGTACAGAAGACTTTGTGCAGCACTTTGATCTGTGCCAAATGAGGGCTGAGTCTTTCCAGAACTGCAGACAGGGTCACTGTCTCATCTGCAGGAGAGGACGACACATCAAAAAGCAGCTGACATGAAACAGAGACCCCTCATGATCAAACCTCTGAACTAGCAGCAGGGACTAATGTTCAGTGTAACAACACTGTACAGGGCGCAGCATGTGGGTAGAAAACATGTTGTCACAATGTCATAATAGCTTACAGTGTATACAGAGATTTCCAGCATGTAAAAATAGAGCAACTTCCTGGAAAACAGAATTACTGTTTAAAGGTGACTTTGTACAGTTGACAGGTAACATGGGTCATTTGATATAATGGCAGCTGGTATGAAGAACCTTGCAAACCTAAATGACAAACGTAACTGTCACATGTAGTAAGAAGTTATCTGTAAGTGGGTCTCTATCTATCAACAGGCAGCAAGAGTTAGCAGGACAGAAGCCCCCTAAAGCAAATAACATTAGCATTACAGAATAGTAAGAAAGAAAAAATGAATTTCCTGCTGTCTGCCTGCTGCAAAAGGGACAAAACATTTCTTCTGAATGAATGCACAATTCATTCAAGAGCCATGAACACACAGTTAACAACGTGAGCTATCTTGCATTAAAACAGGAATTTTTCCTCACTAGTTTAACTGCAAATAATCCCTCAACTTCTTAAAATCCAGCGCTCTGACAAGACGTTAGTACATGTAAATAAATAAACAGGCATTCAGGGCTAACAGGTTGGTTTCTCTGTTGGGATAGTAAACATTATCCTCCGTTATTTCTCTTAGTCCAGCAGTTTATAACACAAACAAGTTCTGGTTTATTCTCTAATCCCTCATGTATGCTCATATCAAATCCACATTGCTTACAAGCTTAACAATATGACAATACATTCATTTATGGTTGGATATTAATAACAGACACCATCTCTTTTTTTCTTTGGCTATGCTGCAATCTGAACCGTCCCCATTTCACCTCTGAAACTTTTCAATTTTCTGGCATTTCAGTTGCTAGTCAGTTTTTTGGTTGCTCTATTTTCATGAAAGCACATATACTTTGAGTGTATTCAAATGGTTCAGATTCTACACACCATGTGACAGTTGTTTTATCTAGTTTAACAGTATCAGCAGTAACATGCAAACTAATGGATGTGTAATGGATTAATGTGGAGTTCTATTATTGTTTTAAGAGTTACCCAACCATTTCAGTCCCCTTAACACTGCAACTTGCACTTGCCATTGCGTATGAGCTCTCGCTCAATTGTGGTCAGCTCCTCTTTGAAGCCGGTAAAGTACTTGTTGAGTGCCCACACAAAGGCCTGGTAGGTCCTGAAGGGAGGCTCAGAGCCTTTCTTTGAGCTGTGGGAGGAACTGGAGCCTGGTGGGCAAGGCTCCGAGCTGTATCCCGTCACCTCGTCTATGAACCTCTGCAGCCTGAACACGGCCTGCCCATACACAGCAATGTGCTCCAGTACAGAGCGCAGACAGTTCTGCAGCAGAGACAGAGAAAAGAGTGTTTCCCACAACAGAGAGACGATGCATTTATTGAAAAACAACAAAAAGACATTTACAGGCTTTTAACTTACACTGGTCAGATGTGTTACAACCACGTTGTTCCTTACTGACACTTTCCCATCATGTTGTTGGAATATAAAGTGTTTCTTAACCCCAGAGAGAAGCCTGCAATATAACAGTCGGAGATAAAACAAATATAACTTTTGATTAAGTAGGAGATCTTTGTAAGTTTGTACAGTAAGCACAGTCACACACCATAGCATCATTACATCTTACCACAACGTCTCCCGTATTACTTGAGTCTCTGTAACAAAGGCCTTTTCTTCTGGCAGATACAACGGATCAGTGTTATACAAGTGTTGATCCCTAAGAAGAGAAACTCAGAGTAAACATCTCAAATCACATCTCATACCACAAAGTGAACTTCTGTTTTTACCAAACAGTTTATTTTAAAATGATCCACTCACATACAGACGTAATATTAGCTTTGACCCATCCCTCTATATTCTAATATTTTTTGGGGTTTGTAATTTAATGCAACTGTCAAACTTAAAAAAAGAAAAACACCACTGAAAGTAAAAATGGCAGAAACTCAACATACTCAATAATCAGCTCATAACATGGTTGCTAAGTGTAAATGAATCAACAAAATAATCTACACTATGATCTAAAGTTAAGTCCTATAGAATAGTTTGGAGTCTTACCACACATTAAGCAAGTTGGAGTGTAAATGTAAGCTGTGAGGGAAACGAGGAGCGTGAGCCACCCAGTATGGTGTCACTATATGTTGTTCCAGCCAGGCCCGGGCATCAGGCTCCCCCACTGGAAACACACAAACTGGGATTATTTAGACATACTAATGCTTCTCGTTATCTGTTGCACATTATTCCAGAATCTAAAGGCTTTAATACTTCATTATTTTTGTGTTATTTAGCTATGTGATCAATTTGCACCTGTCCATGTAACTGGGACTGCCTTGCTGTCGTTGTCCTGGTCCTCCTGGGGCGTTCTGTCCAACTGGATCCCAGAGTCTTCTCTGCTGATTGGCTGCTGGCTGTCATCATCCTCACTTTCCTCTTCAGACCACTCCTATAAAACAGTCAAGACTGCTTGATTACGGCTGGGTTGCTTACTTTACTGTATATTTATAGCTTCTACACACTGATGTTATACCCAAACTAGTGTGTCAGATGATGCTGAGATAAGGTAGGATTAGTTATGACCAACTCACGGGGGTATCTGGGTATGGTCCATTGTCTATGTCCTCACCCTCCATCAGATAACTTGCCCAGTCAAAGTTGTCCTCCTGTTCTGCTGACACAAGATGAAGCAGAAAGGATTAACATGGATGTGTTAGTGTCAGTTTTCAGTTATAAAAGAGGCCTCATAGCAGTAAAACACCAACCCACCTGCTTCCTTTACCCTGGGTCTCTCAGTAAAGTCTGTGTTGGAGGGGGATCCAGATAAACAGAGCAGCAGTGATAGTACACTGAAGTGTACATCAGTCTGCAAAAAGACAGAGAAAACATCCATGGTCACCTATGGTGATACTGTGGCCTGAGGAAAAACAGACCAGTAGGGAAGGAATCTGTGGACAATGTTCGATCCTAGACCTTCATCATAAAATAATTATCTGAGTATGTCTGTGCCATACCTTTGTTCCATCTGTATTAGGTAAAGGTGAGTTCAGGAACTCTTCAGTCAGCCTCATCCAGCTTCCTGCCTTACTCAAGTCTGAATGGACCATGAGCTTTTCATAGATTCTGGGAAACAAAGCAAGTTATGAAAGCATGAGCGTCATTAAAAAACCCAGAGTGTAATATATGGGTGAGAAAAAAAATAGGATTTCCTTAATACCAAAATCACTCAAATCAATTAGCATTAAGAAGCATCTTGAGTTTAGAAAAAAGGACATCCATGTACCAATTTTATTCAAAGTAGATGTTATTCAGTTTTTGCAAACGTTATTGGGCTCCTTGTCTTCATTTTTTAAAAATAAAATCATGAATGTTATTGAAAGCATCTGTTTTAAGCGTTTGTATGAAGTATTGAACATCTGAAAGGGTATTGATATGCAACACGTTGTCACCAGCAATGCAAATAACTAATTTGTTACAACGTTATTGGAAAAATAAAACACTTACTCACCCACTTATACTGCGTTGAACTTTATGGCTGTCAACATCCAAGTAGCGATGAAACCTGTGAAGAAACGAGTCTATTACTGTTAATGTGCATCACTGTTTACGGCTAACGTTACGGGTTAGCAGCTAACAAGCTAGCATCCATCCTGTCAATGGCTAAATCACCTGAAATTAGACCAGGCAAACTTCAACGCCAGCTGAAAATTCTGGTCCTCCTCATCCTCGATCCCACTGATGCATCTTATCAGCTTCTTGGTTTCCCTCTCTGTCTCCTTTTCGAAGGTGCTCCAGTGTGCCATGTTGATGTTGACAGCGGTGCCCAGGTTAGCTTCACGATACAGGCATCTACATGTAGCTAGCCATCTATACGAGTTGCTGCTGGCGTCTGAATCTGCAAGCTTAAATGCTAGCACGAACAATTAACTATTGCTGAATAATGCCATTTAATGCAAAGGCACGACAGCTTCGGCTAACGGCATTTCTCCATTGATGCTCTCGATGCCGCGCAGAGTTTGCCTCTCACAACAAACGAGGGAAAGTGCGCATGCGCGATAAGAAACTCCAGCTAAAATGGATGTTTGCATTTAGTTTAAGCTAATAACTACACGTTTGTGTTATATAAAGTGGATTTGGGCAGCTAAAACGTCAAACAAATATATAACCGATTAAATTTATTGGCCAGTGTAATAAGAGCATCAACTTCTCACTAATCTCCCATAATTCATTGCGTTCGGATATGCTTAAAACCCGTTGAACCCTCTCCTCTTCAAGGCTCTTTGGGCTCTCTCACGTAACCGCCCTCCCCCGTCCGACGTACCGATATTTTGTCTAACGGTTTTTTTAGAAATAAATATAGAAAACTTTATTTTTTTTCTATGTGTTTCAAAAAATACTTTGCCGTCAAGAAATTATATGTAAAGGAAAATGAAAAAATAATTTGCTGTTTTGTCTTTAAATGGGCGTGGTTAACACCCCTCCATCCACACACGCACACACACTCATACACAGATACACACACACACACACACTCCCTCCCTCCTTCCTCGCGCACACACACACATAACTTTACTGTAGCGAGCCAGAGCTCACAAAGCGCCGTACCGTCCTCTCAGAGAAAGAAGCTAGCCACCCCCCTCCCGGTGAAAGGAAATGAAGAGGAGGCTACATAAGAAATACTTGATTTTGATCCTGGCATATTCAGGTTTACTTCTGCTAATCCCGTACGTGTTAGATTACCGGGATAAATCCGTTCAACACGGGAGACATGGATTGCCGCAGCAACAGTCCAGATGCCCAGATTTGGAGAACACGGTGGCTCTGTTATGGGATAACGGTTACAACGGCAGCGACGCGACGGAGCACGCCGTCAACCGGAGCCAGTCTCGGATACACATCTACCTACATGCCACCTGGAGGACCGGCTCCTCGTTTCTGGGGGAGTTGTTCAACCAGCACCCCGATGTTTTTTACCTGTACGAGCCGATGTGGCACATATGGCAGGCTCTGTACCCGGGGGATGCGGGCAGTCTCCAGGGCTCGGTGCGTGACATGATGAACGCCCTGTACCGCTGCGACTTCTCCGTCCTCAAACTTTACGCCGGCTCGCAAAACATCACCACGTCGTTCATATTCGGTTGGAAAATGAACAAGGTGATCTGCTCGGAGCCGCTTTGCAACGCGCACAAGCGGCACGAAATCGGGCTGGTGAAAGAGGACCAGTGCGCCAAGTGCCAAAAGCGGGACATAAGGGAGCTGGAGAGGGAGTGTAAAAAGTACCCGGTGATGGTGATCAAAGGAGTCCGCGTTTTGGACCTGAGCACGCTGGTTCCTTTGATGAAGGACCCGGCGATAAACCTCCAGATAATCCAGCTCTTCAGAGACCCGAGGGCGGTGCACAACTCCCGCCTTAAGTCCAAGCAGGCCCTGGTGAAGGAGAGCATACAGGTGCTGCGGAGCAAGAAGCAGAGCGACAAATACAAGCGGCTGCTGGTGCCGAGCAGCAAGGTGAACCGGGCGGAGAGTTACGTCTCCAGCGCCATGGAGCTCATCTGCGACAACTGGCTCAGTGACATGATGCTGGCGATGAACGCGCCGCCGTGGTTGAGGAGGAACTACCTCCGCATCCGCTACGAGGACCTGGTTCTCCACCCCATGGAGGAGCTCCAGAGGCTCTTCCGCTTCTCCAACCTCTCCACGTCCCCAGCTCTGGAGAAGTTTGCGCTGAACATGACGCACGGTCAGGGGTACTCATCAGACAAGCCGTTTTTGATATCATCCAGGGATGCAAAGGAGGCCATATACGCCTGGAGGGAGCGACTCAACGTTGAGCAGATAAACCAGGTGGAGGCCTACTGCAGCGAGGTGATGAGGCATTTGGGTTACCAGAAAAACAGCGTGGACAAAACAACATGAGGATGTGGGGAGAGGAAGCGATGGCTAAAGGTATGGTGATAACACAGATGTGTGCTCATTTTAAGAGTGTGTGAAGGTTGAAAGAGGCAGAGTGTGTTTGATGTGTGCGTGCATGCATCATGGTTCAAAGCCTCATTTTAAACATCACCAACAGGATGTGGGTGGTTTCAACATCATTCAGACTCCTGATCTGCTGTCGTGCACTGTGCCTGGATCCTGACCCGTGACCTTTTCGCTGAAGCAAGGCAAATTGAAAACAGAGTCTGTATGTGATGATAAATAGAAGAAAACACATTTACATTAACTACATTAACTTTACACTGCAGGCATGAACAGGAAACAGGAACTTATCTGATGCATTTAAGGCCCCTTTCCAAGAAACATATGTTTTGTGAATTGTCACTTCACAGTCATAGTTGACCTTCACTGTGCAGATTGATGTGCTCAGTGTGCAGAACTTGACACTGGATGTTTTTTCTCTCTTTAATCTCCTAAAAGGTGAAACGTTTCTCTTTGAGAGAGCATGATTTTGTGACAGCACGTGATTTTTTAAGGCCATTTCTGGTCCAACATATAACTTTCACAAACATGATACAGAAACCCAAAGCCTCCTGTGCATATCTGCTGTAACTAAACATTTTTTTTAACAAGGCAAAGCAAGAACAAGATTTTTAAAGTCATCTTTAAAGTAGCATATTTTCACAGGACATAAAACATGTCTGGAGTGGGGCCTTTTGTACGATTAAATAAGATTTTGCTTAAAAAAATACAGCTATGCACAGTTTTTAATGAAATCCACTTGTTGATTTTGATGATTTTTAATTGTTCTCATCACTCCTTACTTTTCCTATTAACTGTATTGTTCATAAAATAATTGAATTTCATACATAACACTAATGAGCTATTAGCATGTCACAGTGCTGCTTTGGCTTTGACCTTTCCCTCTTAGTTTTCTTGCAAGATGTTTAATCTAATTTAATTTGCAGAGCAGAAACAAGATGTCTTGTAATTTAATCTGATTCTGATAAACACGGTCGTTCCAGCACTGCCATTTTAACACAAGTGACACCAGTTTTAACACATTTTTATCTCCATCTGAGTGAGACAGTCAGAAATGTTTCTCCCTCCTTGCTGACCGACTGATCTGCTGTATAATAGAGGCCTCATTGTTTTCTCCCTGGCAATGCCGGGTCCTCTCATGGATTCATGGATAGCGGGGGGCTGGCAGCGAGTCCCTGGGCCTCAGACTCGGCTGTCAAGAAGGGGATCATTGTGTACGGCTGTCCGTGATGGGATAGAGCTCCCATGGTTACCACCAGCCTGTCACCGCCAGCTCTCACAAGCAGACCCTTTAGAGAGGGGCGGCCTGCAAGCCGTCATCATGGGGCAAAAACAGGGTGGGAGTCAGTGGGTGCCCCTTATCGCACCACTACCTCCACCCTGACGCTAGCACTGATGGAGCCATTCATTAGGGGTCATGAGCATCATTAATCCTGCTGGAGGTGTTTGTGGTCCTTATGCTCTGTGGCTGTTTCAGAACTCGAAGGGTTTTATTTTAATCTCCAGCTTCTTGTTTCTCTCACAGGGGCCTGGTATTCGAGGCTGAGGGCAAAAGGTGGGATAACAAAACAAGCTGCTGGAATGTGGTCCACTGAGAGCTCACAAGCACGGCTCTGAGGTTGTTTTCCTTCAGCCGAGCCAGGTCGACGAACTGCAGAAAATCCAAGCGGAGAGAGCAGCCAATCACAGACAGATGAATTTGACATGGGGAGACGGCAGCTTGTTTTTTTGCAGCGTTACCTGTTTAATACCAGCAGGATCTGGGCACAAAGAGAGAATGTGGGAGTGGACATAAACAAGGAGAGAGAGAGAGATGAGGCAGGTTTCGTGCTGCCGACAAACTGGCCTGCCTCTTTCCTTCTGTCCTTTTAGTAGCACTAATCCCTGCGCAAATCCCCTGCAGGGGAAGGCCATAAAAAGCTCCGAGATGGGTTCTTCTCTGGAGCTGACTGCCAGGATCCAGAGCGGCAGCGTCGGGTTCACCTGCACAACTTATCCGTCCAGCCTATCACTAAATCGTGGAAGTAACCTCGAACAGTACTGATATTTAACTGCAGTTGGCTCACTAACAATGCAAATGTAGATGCTTTGAAAGAAGAAACTGCAGTATTTTCTGGAAAAAGAGGCCTGACTGAGGAACAATTGTTCCACCCCCGGCCCCTCAGGAATCCAGACAGCTGCAGCCGCCCCACTGACAAAACACTCACATGGGTGTGAAATTTTCTAATATCCCAAGGACGTGTCTTGGAGAGCTGCCTCTGCCCTCTGCCAATGAACTATTTAGCAAGTGTTCTCAAACTCAACAGACGGTACAGTTCACTTTGTGTACTATTCTTATTGTTTTTAGTTTTTGTCTGAAATATTGTAAAATGCTGTGGAACCCCTCCTCGTGGTCGTGGATGTGTTGAGGAGGGGTAAGAAGTTCAGCAGCATCCACGTGTTCAACTTTAGAAGTTGGTTCTGTAATAATTGTTGTGATTGAAATGCTTGAAGAACTTCTCGTCATAAAAAGAAATAACTTTGAGACTATTTAAACTGACTTCAATAAAGAGTTAGTAAAAAAAAAAAAAACTAGAGAAGCTTGCCCTCAAGAAAGCACATGATTGCTTTGCACATTTGCATGATCAACAGATGATTTCATAACTACAAGATGACTGATTAACCAAAATATACTGGCTGAGTTGTAGATTCAGGCTCAGTAGCCTGAAGGAAATGATAGCTTGGTGATTTCCTGCAAAGCATAGATATGTTGATCTTATCGAGGTTTCAACAATACATAACTAAAGGACATAGTCCAGATTAAATATCAGCCTGTGAGAGCTGACCTTTTTCATTCGGAGGTTGGAGGGGATGAAGCTACAACATGGTCGAGAAGCAGAAGGCTGAGGGTTTTTTTTAATGCCACATTGAGTTTAAGACTTAATCTGGTAATTTTATCATGTTTTTGGAGATTTTCCAGCTGTTTTTGTGGCAGTAAAACCACAAATTTTGAGTCAAAACATGATCTTCTCTGAACCTTAACCGAGTGGGTTTTGTGCCAAAACTTGACAAGACTTTAACCACGGGTCAGTTACAACATAAAACTGACAACTGAAACACAAAGAAACATGTCATTTCAGTCTAAAACATCAATTATTTGCAGAAACGTTTAATGTTACACTAATTCAGACTTTTGGATTGCAGCTTTAAACAACATCTGTATTAGGCTTTAATGTGTTGTGGTATTTAACATCTGCACATGGATCATGATGTTCCCGCTCACAGTTGTTTAGGGGGGGCTGGTCAGCATTTAGAAATTTGAACAGAGTTGAATTCTAAATATAGTGAATCCAACTGGGCCTCCACAGATTATGATTCATTATGATAATCATATTTATTCATAAACTGCACATCTCGTCATAATTAGCTTATGAGCGTTGATCAGATTAGGCCTGTATAGAGTTGGATGCAACATGTAACCTGTAATTTGTGTACCTCATCATAATGAAATTAAGTAGGACGCAATGGAAGGAGTTTGCGCTGTTTACAGGTAATTCATAACTCGTGAATTACATTTTGAGCATGAAAAAGCACAGAAGGGGCAAGAATGCAACCTTCTTTGCAAGACCTTTTCTTAAGAAAATTAAAACAGCTCATAATTCAATGATTTTTATTAACATGTGTACATGCAAACCATGGCAAGTAGAACCAGGCAGCCAGTTGCTACTACAACAGGTGCACATATTGACGATTGAGCTACATCTCATATTTCTCAGGTATAGAGAGCATGTAAATATAGCCAGCAAGACAACTGACAGCACAACAGTCTGGAGATAGAGTGCACATGAAGGTTAAAGAGTCCCACGAGTGTCCTCTGCTTGAGGTAAAGTGCCCAACTCTGCTCATTTTGCCAGCAGTCGCTAATTAAGTCGACCATGATGTCACTGTCCATAAAGTGCTCTCACATCTGTAAGAAAAAACTATCCAGTCACTTCGTCCTAAACATGTTGACAAGTAAACGTTCTTGTTCAGTCTTTTTTTTCTGCACTTATGTTAGACGTTACAGCAGGAACTGTCGGGGAAAATCTCAACAGAAATGATCACAAATCACAGTTTTGCACATTTTAGGACTCAACATATCTGCTGTAGGCCTACGCTGTATGTAAAAGGAATTTTTTTGAGGCTGTGTAACTTTTCTTTTACTGACAATTTTGAGCATCAGTCCAAGTAACAGACTTGATTTGTTCAGAGAAAATGGCGAATGAGTGATTATTAATGCCCTAGATTCAGACTAGCTTCGCTATCTTCAGACTTTGAAGGGAGATGTTCAACAGAGAGCACGGCATAATGTTCCTTCTCACTCCAGAGAGAATTTTAAACGACCCACAGTGTATACTACTTGGCAACAGCTTACATAACTAGATTCATTTCCTCTCGGAAGTCCACAGTGAGCCACAAAACTTGTGCAGGGCTTCGTGCAAAATCCTCATATACACCTCAGAAATTCGAGCCTTTCTCGTGCGCTCGTATGTACAGGAATTAAATGCAGCAGCCACTTTGTGCAGAGGCGGGAGAAACAGAAGGTGACATGTGCTGTGTGGTGAATCTAAAGCAGAGAGCGGTTCAGAGGTCGCAAAATGCGTCAGGCTTTGAAAAGAAAGACACAACATAAAAACCTCTTTCTACTCCCAGACAGAGTAAAAACACTTGAGTACAACTCTGTGACTTCAAACTAGTCTGCCAGGTGATATGCTTTTATTTACATTGACTGGATATATGCTTGGTATAACATCTTAAAGAAGAAAAATACGGAAATTAGCTAATATTTCCTCTTATGATCACGTTATGCAGAAGGACTTCCTAAAGGTTTATAAACAGAGGAGAACTGTGGTTATAATGTGACCAAAAGAGGAACTGGTGCCCCCCTAAACGACAAACATTTCTTTAGTTCACACTGACTGATGCAAATCAATCTGTAGGAAGTCAATACAGTTCAATGGTATGTTGTGGAAAATGTAAGCTAGCTGAGACTAATGCAGGGAGTTTAAATTGGAAGCTCAAAGTTCCTGATTTATATATCGAGGATCTGCATGTTCAGTTTTTTTTTCATTAAGTGAAGTTTAAAGCCAGTTTTCTCATCTCAAACTGTTGGTGTTGCTTTCAGGAACTGGGCCACAGATGAAATGATGTCATTCAGCGTACTTTAAGCCAAAAACGGGTGTAAACACAAGAATCAAATGTTAAGACGTAGTGCTTTAAATTGTTCTGTGAAAGAGAACGTCGTGTTCTCAGTTTTATCGGTACACTGCATTTTCAGATAAAAAAAGGGGGCTTTCTTGTAATCAAAGCCCAGTCCTTATGTAACCATTATATATGTGCAGTGACTAGAAATGTTAAGTATTATAGCCTGGTGAAAAAAGACGACCATGTCTCTTATCCGTCTTTTTCCCATTCATGGTAGTTCTACAGGGTAAATTTCTATATGAACCATTTAAATTACAGAAAGGCTTAAAGTAATGCATAATTAAAGACATGGCCACTTTACGTGACAGCAGCAGCTCTGACCACCACACAGTCACGCCTCTCTTTAAATGTGGTCACTTATGGCGATTTAAAAACGCCTGTACACTACAAAACGCAGTGAGGTTTACCTGCCGGTGATGGGATTAATTAGCAAGGTGTGAACTCATTTTGGCAAGAGCTTCAACGTAGAAGACTTAAGGTCAAAGTCGTTGTTGTTGTAAATCTTTTTTAATGCTTAAGTTTGTAAAACTACGTCACAGCCTTTTTTATGCTGAGTTGCATTTGCTCTTGCACAGATTCAATGCAACCTATGCAAACAGCGCGTCATAGCACTTGCTTAATATTGCATAAATGCTGAGCTTAAACAGTTAGTCAATTACTTAATTTGTCAATGGACAAATTTTTTAAAAAAATTTTTTCAAGCCAAAAAATCAAACACTTATTGGTTCAAACTTGTCAAGTATTAGGATTCACTGCTGTTGTTTTTTTTACATAAAGCTTAACTATTGATTGGAATAAGCAGGAAATTGAAATTAAAGCAAAATGTTTTCACATTTCTATACTTTTTATAGACTGACTTATCAATTAAGAATAAAAATCATCAAAAGAACTGATCAATAATGAAACTAATTGTGGCTCAACATCAGTAATTGCATCTGATATAATGAAATATCTTTAAAATCAGTGGATAATATAAAGCTCTGGTAAAGGATCCAAAATGATGATGCCCCTCTTTTATTATTGTTGTGCTAAAATTGCTTGTTGACCTTGTTAAAATGTACATTTCATGTCAGATTTTAAAATTACGAAAAAATCAGCATCATCTCAGAGAAACAATCCAAACATTTCTGTTCTTTTTTCATGCTTTTGTTTGTGAAAACCAGCTCAGCACACAGGACAAGATCCAGACCACATCAAAAAAAAAAAAAAAAAAACAAGATACGCAGGTGTTATTAGTAACAGTCACAGGATGAAATGCACTAAAAGAAGCACTAAAGAGGAACAAAGCTCGGCATTGTAGCTATTTACATGCTCACATTCTTCACCCCTGTTACTTCACCCATGACGGGCCTCGGCGGCTGAGGGGGTAACTCACTCGCTGTCCCTCTCTGGGCTCCTCACATGTCACAGTCTCCTCCACACAGATGCTTTTTGTGTGTGTGAAACAGCCTCACAAACATACCAAACACTCATCTATTAGCAGCTTCAGATGAATGGTGCACATTTACCAGAGAACTCTTTTTTTTTTTTTTTCACTTATGAACTTTGAAGTTTTGAGATTGTAGCCTCATCTTGATGGGATGTGGTTATAAAGAAGCCACTTTGTATTTTTTTCAGTGCTTACTGGTGTGATGTTTAAACACAAACTGGTCAGATCACATGATACCAGAGAGGGCTACTGGGCAATTTTTCATTTTTGCACTTTCTTTTTCACTCCAGCTGAACAAACACAGTGTCCATTGTTCCAAAAAAGTGCAGAATAAATCTCTCATAAGCATTTTCTGTCCTCATATCCTGCATTAAAGGTTTATGCAGAGGTGACGATCGGTAAAAACTGAAACACAGTAAAAGAGTATGGAGAGTTCATCTCCTGATGCACAAGAGGACATATATTTCCTGGAGAATAATCCAGCTCTGTAATGAGGATGAAACGCTCCTTGAGCTCTGCTCGCGGGCCGGGAGGGAGCTCAGAGTCGCTCTGAACCCTCCCCTCTTGTCTACTCCCATATCTCCACTCTGTCTTATCTTTAAAGGACTGGACGCTCTGCCTGCAGGGTGTGGAGAGAGCTGAGGGTGACACGATCTTGGAGTCAGTCAGTCAGAGAGGTTTTTGACAGTGCAGGCGAAAGAAAGGAAGGGTCAGACGTTATCCTCGATGGGGAAAACCAGGCGCGTGCCGCGGCTCAGCAGCTCCTGCTCGCGGGAGTCCAGCTCACGCTCCAGCGCCTCCTCCGAGGTGCTGCCGCTCCTTTTGCCATTAGCGCTCCAGGTGGACCCTCCGGCTGCGTCTGCCCCACCGCCAGACGCTCCGTTGGCAGTGATGGCTGTGTCACCGAACATGAAGGTCAGGTCTCCGTCATTGTGGAGGATGTCAGAGTCGTGATCCCTCAGTTGCTCCTGGTTCTGAAGATACATCCACAGGGAAACATGAGGGGAAGGATGGAGAACATGGGGGTGACACACACACACATACACACACACAGGTAGGTGACAGAGTTGGTGCGTGTGGTGTGAACAGGTGAACAGACTGACATTAACAGTGCAAAGGCTCATAAGGGGCACTATGGATTCACAAAAGAAAGGGAGGAGATTTTCACTTAGTGGCCTGTGCTGCTGCAGCAACGGCATCAAAACGAAGTAAAAACAAAACAAACAAAGCACAGGAAACCACAGGCAACCGCACAATAACACAGAAAACAACCAGGAGGAACTAGTATACGTGCTGACACTAGTAAAATTAACTTGTTTGAATTATAAGAAAAGTGAAAAACCCTATTTTAAAGCACATATTGCATTCTGGGTAAATAATAGATGGCTGTAAAACTGAAGCATGAGGTTCTCACAGCTCTAATTGACTGTCTGACAATCAATAGTTCATGTCCGCAGGGCGAAAAGGATGAGTTAACACGGGGGTCAACAGGGATTACTCAGATGGAAGGATGAAAAAAAAGAAAAGAGATTACATAACGTCATCTCTCTAACAATTAACTGAGTGGAACAAAACTCCTAATAAATCCATCAGGCACTTTACGTAGTACAAAAGGGAAGGCTGCTGTCTAATTAAAATAGTGACAACACTATTATAAGAAGTGAAAATAAATACATTAAGATTTATTATAAATAAATATAAAGAAGCAAATGTAAAGAAAAGTATTGAAATAAAGACAAGATAGGAAGGTAGAATACAGTCATCACTATTTGCATATATAAGAAAATAAGCTTTAAAAGGAAATTTAAAGGCTAATTTTATTTAATTTCTTTATTTTTATTATGAAAAAAATTATAAAACATCAACGAATTGATTCTGGTGCCATCAATAATCTAAAATCATATTATTCAAGCAGTATCTATTTATATTTAATTCAGATGTTGTCAGTCTTATCTGTATTGTTGAATCTAATTTTTGGTGGCTTTTTATTTATAAAAATACACAATACAACTAAACTTTACAGTTTTGAGAAACTTAAGTGTCTTGTCAACTGATTTACCTTGAAATGTATATTCTACAGCCATTTTTTTAACTTTTACAAAACTTTTAGCACATTTTGAGGTCAATTTGGGAGCAAAATAGTCCTGTTTGTAAGGCCTTTTACTCCCTCCCTATTTTGAAATATCCATAACCAAAGAGGAATCAGACGAGGAGCTTTATTTAATCCAGTCTCTCCCCACTTGGCAACACAGAGGCCTGGACGGTCCCGATTATATGAACAACCACCTAAATTCATGGCTTGTCTGGCCGGCAGCCTCACACTGGCAAACCAGCAGCAGTAAACCAAGAGAGGAAAACATTTCTGGATGCCGAGCTGAACTAAACTTTCAGAGAATTAAATTTAAATGACAGACTTTGTCTACTTTGTAGTAAAGAAATGCAGTTTAGATTTTCTAACTCAGCTGTGACAGCTGGGACCATTAGGTTACTGAAAAAGGATAGTATGATGGTCAGGAGTCCCCACATGAAAGTACTTCAAATGAAATGAAAGAAAGAATTTTCCAGAGCGAATCCAAGTGTGACGGTCTGGTCAATGACTGTTTCTGTGTTTAAAATATTGGAGCACAGTGTCTTTCAGAACAGTGATTATCATTGAGATGGCGCTGAAAAGGACCTTTTGTGTCTTTTGAATGCAAAAGGGCTTCTTGACTGTTCATTTTCTCTGTGCTTTGTTTGTTTACTGGCAGGCACTGAGAATACTTTGACAGTATTACAATTCTCCTGAGAAAAAAAAAAACTTCAGTATTCACAAAGAGCCTTTCTAAGGGACCAGGACCAGGTTTGAACAAAGAAAAGGAACAGAAAACTACCACCTTTAAGTGATGTCACAGTGATGCTTAGATTATAACTAAAAGGAAAAATCAACCACTTTAATTTTAGCAGCACCAAAACATATTTTCAACAGCTAGTAGGTATTTTTAATATAACTGCCTGTAGAAAAGTGTCACTTTCTCTTAAGGGGAAGAAGCATTAATTTAATATTGTAAATTGTAATATGCAAATCTAAATAAACAAAATGCCAAATAAGTTTTTTGCCATCCTCACAGTTCATACTTAGACTCCATCAGCTAACAACAAGCTAGCAAGAATCAAGTGTAGTTTCAGGCTGTGTGTTTGTTGGGTTTAGATAACTAACTGTTTGAGAGTTCAAGATGAGTCATCATAAATATTTTTACTGGAAAAAATGAGAGATACAAATACTTTTGGCACACATCTAGCACTAAATAAGAGATAAATGTCAATTATTTACTTTTCTTTTAGAGTTCAGTGAGTAGTTTGATACAACTCTGATGTCTTTATGTCACATATGAAACCTGTAGCCGGTTAGCTTAGCTTGGCATAGAGACTCAAAAGTGAGGGAAACTGCTAGTTTAGCTCAGTCTAAAGGTAAGAAGATCCACCAACATTTTTTTGCTTTTTTTGGTATAAAATATATCAACACAATGTTACATACTAATAAATACGCTTTATATGCATGGTAGGCCAAGTTTGTTATCACTCAAAGAAGCAGGCTAGCTGTTTCTCCCTGTTTCCAGTCACTGTGCTGAGCTAAGCTAAGCTAAGCTAAGCTAAGCTGTAATGTCATATGTAACAGACATTTAAATAGTGTGATCTTCCCAACTAGTGAATAAATTTGTTTCTCAAAATTTCCAACTATTCTTTCAAATCCGACTGTGCATAGTTTCTTTACTGTTTCCACAGAATGAACATGCATTTTTCACAGGTCACTGCCTTTGTAGGGGTGTCATTGTGTATTTGCTGCGGGCATACTGTTTTTTATTGTGGATGTGGACACTCACCTCATATGCCTGGGGGCTGGTGAGACAGCTCGCCAGTGGTCCACAGTAGGCAGGCAGAGTAGAGGTGAGAGGTGGGCCGCTGTGTGTCAAAATAGGCTTAAGGTAGCTGGAAAGTTATTAAGGAAAATTACCTGAAGAGCTCAACAATCATTATCAGTGAGCAATGGCTTTTGGAAAGGATTATAGTTAATGCAAATGTATTCCCATATCTGTACCATGTTCCAATATTGCATCCTTGAAAAGTGTTTAAATAAGTGATTAATGTCCTTATTGAAAGTTAATAATTATATAGATTATACATTATATATTTCAGACATAAGCTGCTAATAAGAACTGCTTTGCTAGGCTATAGTAAATTCTCAACAACCTGGCAACACAAAACCAAGACCAGAAGTCCAGTGTGATGCTTGCTTTTTTATTAAGCTTGCGCTAAATGTTAATAAACTGTTTAAGAATGGATTTTGGTCCAGATGTTCTGCAGCCTTTAAGAGGTGTAACACTTCATCAATGGGCCTTTCTGGAGAATGAAAGATACAAAACCAAACTGAGGAGGATTTTTCTCAACCTGGCAACCCAAAAGTTTCCTTTTTTAAAAGCTTATACTGCTCTAAGAATGAGAGAAAGTATTTGTATAGAAAGTTAAAGCCAAACATCTGATAAAACAAAGTATTCAATTTTTTTTTTAATTTTTTTTTAAATAGGAACAGTTAAAAATTTCTCTTTCACAAAAATAGAAACTGCTGTCAATCATTTCCTGCAAGATGTTCTCCTCCTACAGTAGCTCACCATTAAAATTTAAAAGGACAAAAAGTAGTTTAAAAATGCTGAGGGTGTCTGCCAGAAGGATATATTTGGCATTTGAGTCTGTAGGGGATTTTGTGACCAGCTGAGGGTACAATGATGTTGTGATGTTTGGCAGCAGTGCAGCAGAGAGTGAACCAGCATGCTCCACTGCATCATATTTTTAATTTGTCAGGCTGCACTGCACTGTTGGAAAACCTTAGTTACCTGTTCAACTAGTCAAGTCACTGTTCCCTTTGGAAAAAGAGGCAGTCTGCTCTCTGTTGAAACATGTAAGCAGATGTTCAAATCTCAGCCCACGGAACAGGCTGCTAACCAGGAATGAAGAAATTAGTCATTAAATTCTCCAGACCAGCCCAGAGCCCTGCGTCATGTATGTTTACATCAGCCTCTGCAGCTCTGGGACATCCACCCTGCTCGCTTCAGCTGCATCTAACATGTGTCACCAGGGAGGAGGCAAGTAAGTAAAACACAGCTGCTCTGCTTGGAGGTGGCTACGCCATCAGCCACGTGGGGATGTTGTTGTTGTGCAAAGTGTGCAGGAAGGGGAAACAGGAGGATGAGATACAACATACAGTTTCGTGGAGGTGTTTTTGCAGACAATCTGAGCACAAGGACAGCAAATATTTTATGTATCTGTGTAAGCACTTGTTATTCTGATCCCATATCACAGGATGAGCCAAGAGAGACACAAATTGTGATCTTGTTTTTGATGGCTTACATAATATACAGAGGGAAAAACAGGCCCTGAACAATCATCCTGACTGGATATGAGATCTGATATTACCAGAAAGAGCTGAAAGAGGAGTTCAAACAATGAATTATTTTTAGTCCTAAAAGCAAATAATACACAGACTTTCTTTGGTTCTGTAAAACAGGGCACAGAAAGGATACTTGTGATCAAAGGTGTACCACAGCCTGAAGAGCCACGCACTCTCCTGTTTGGTTTTACTTTGTCCGTCAGCCTGAGGGCCGTCCTGGAGGAACACACGGAAGAAAAAAAAAAACAAGATTTGCTGCATGAAAGTCTGGATCCAACGTGTTGTTATCAGGCTAAAATATTCCTGATTATTCTCATCTAGTCAACTTGATTTGATTTGTTGATTGTAGATAAAGAAAAAGTTTGATACAGCATGCTCTTATTTTGAAATATAGGGAACATGAAAGTTAAAACCATGTCATCAGCCGTCATCGGAGGAGGGTGTGGAGGAAAGTTTACAACAGATTCATAGACTAAAGTTTCTTTTTATGAGCTTATGTTTTACCATCGTTGTATTTCACATCATGCTCCTCAGTGTTTCTAAACTTTAACTGAGATGCAGTTAGGCCTCACTGTAAAAGTAAAGGTAGTTAGAGGATTAGTGCATGTTTGAAAAGGCTCTTACTAAAGGAGGTAAAAGTGTTTTGGGCTGTACTGACGATCCCGGTGAATAAAGTCCGGATTTATGATTTGAGTACTTTGATTAGAGTTAAAATGACAAATCCTTATCATTACATCATCAATAAATGTCATGGTTTCAGTGGTCTAATAGGAGTCAGTGTAGTTGAATTTGATTGTGTGTCTTATCTTTAATTGTAACCCCCTCAACATATTTTGTAATCTCTCCAAGGAACTTAGTTAATTGTTAATTCGAAAATTGATTCATGTACAGGGTTCATTCTTAAGTCTTTGTCTTGAACAAGCCCTGCTACTTAGACACAACAATATGTAATTTAAGCCACAGAGATATAACCACTTAGACATTATGGTGTGGAGATGTTATCTATTCTTAGTTTAAGTACATTTTAGTATATTTTAAATAAATCACAGTCAAAAAAAGTCCTAATAAGTCTGTGACAAGCTGAGCAATGAAGCTGTTTCTACCTTCCTCACGGTGACCTGCACTCTTTCCCTTTTAGATATGATTTATCATCAAGTGAAAAAATACTTAAAAGTGAGTTAAAGCATACTGCACATCACAGCTGTTCTGCTTCCAATGTCTCATTCAGCAAATTTACCACCATATGTCTTGACAAACTGAACTAAATGCGTGTTTTTCAGATGTGCTGACTTTGCTCAGTGTCAACACAAAATTGCAGAAGCAGAGCTGATTCAGAAGTGAAAGCAGAACTGACTTGAAGTAACATTAAAGAGATCCTCACCCCTTGTAAGACCTGGAAGCTGTCTCCACAGGGCTGCAGGTCTTGATCTGGGTCAACACCAACCCTGAAACACAGGCGGAAAGAGGATATGAAATATGGAAAATCTCACAAAATTGCTATTTAAGTCCCGTGCTTTTGGTTCAATGCAAATCAGCAGCATTTGTCAGTCCCTTATGCTTCATGTCTGATATTTTCCTACTTGTAACCACTGATCTTTAGAAAAAAAACCCTGTCTTTTGTGTCTGCTGCACCTGCAGAATGCAGAAGTGCTCTCTTTGCAGCTCTGCTACATGTCAGAAGTTATTTTGAAAGCCCACACATCAAAGTGCTGAGTGCTAAACCTTTTAGTGGCTGAAAATGTGGCCAATTAGCATTCAGCGCAAGCACAGATACAGAAAAAACACCAAGAAGATAAAGATATGACACAGTTTGTATCATTCAGTGTAAAGCAAGAGAGAGAGATTTTACAGCCCATAAAATGTTTAGCTCAAGCAAAGCACAAAACCACAACCTAAAAACCTTAGAACCACATTCTTACCGAAACTAAAAGTCACCTGAAACATCGCGGCTGACCCCTTTACACATCTCAGCATGCAAGATCATGTGAGTGAAACAGTTATGTGTGACTGTGTCTAACATCAAATCATGCCATATTTGCATACTTTTCCCACACATAAAACTAGTTTCAACTCATAAATCACATTTGAAAAAATCTCTGAATCGAAACTGACCCAGTAAGGCTGTTGACTCAAACTAAAATATGATAAATTTGACCCAGTGTCAGAAACAACAAGATTAAATTTTACTCAAAAAATGTAATAAATATAATATTAATGGTATAAAAACATACAAGTGTGTCTTAAATTTGCAAGAAATAAATGTACATTTAAATTCAGTAACAAAGAGTAACTGTAGCTAACAAAAAGGGTGAGATTGTTAAAGTTCACAATAACATAGTTTGGATAAATTAATCCAGCAGAAATATAAAGATAAGAAAAAAAGATTGAAACAGTTGCAGGTGTTTTTTATTGATCGGAAATGATCCATTTTGACCCAGTAATTTTTAGTGTGAACTAATTATTACTAGCGCTGTTAAAAGAGATAGTTTGGTGTTTTGTGACTGTGGCTTCTTCACTCTCTTGCACAGACTTAAATGAGATGATTGGTATCACAGTTTGTATGCTAAATATAAATCATCAGCTTAGCACAAAGATCAAAATTGCCCAATTCTTTTCAAATGCAACAAAATTTGGCTACCAGAACCTCACAAGCTGATCAAAAACTTTTAGAATATAATTGTTTCCCTATTTTCATTTATTGTGCTATGCTAACAATAGCTGTCAGTAACCTTTTCACCACACAGATAATACAGAGATATCAGTGTTCTCATCTAACACGCAGCAAATATGGAAATAAGATTTCTCAAAATGTCACACACTTCCTTTAAAGCTGCAGCGGCACATATTTCCAGCCTCCGAAGCTGGACTTTTAATAATTTCCCTGTGGCGTTTCTTAACAACGGAGGAGGATTAAACCGAACACAAGCAGATTTGAAAGGGGCACTTTTAATTCACATAAGCTCTGGAGGAGTTGAGTCTAATCCTTGTGGACAGAGGCCAAGGCAGAGATGTGTGGCCTTTCATGGTTAGATCTGGAACTGCAACTGACACTGTGCAGCAGGAGGTGAAACTAACATGGGAGGTTATCTTTGGACTTTTCCATGACAGCCTGACGGAGGAAATATCCATTCTGTGTGAACGAGTGACGGTATTTTGATTTGTCATTTCCACCTTAACAGCTTGAGAAGGAGCCATTGGTATCCGACTACCTTTTGGAGCATTCTTCTTTCTAAACAACACACACGCTGACACACACACACACGCCTGCATCAGGAAGGATTATGACACAACTGCTGGGGGGCCTAGAAGGGAGAGGCCAAGCCCGGCGCACGTTTCCTCTGATAAGAAACTGTCTAAATCTGCCACATGTGTTCACATACACACCAATACTTATATAAGAGAGATTCCCGTGGTTTCAATTCACCCCTTAACCGTCAATCGTAATCCTGAAAAACTTTCCACCCTCTTAAATCCATCAACTATTCCTCACAAGCAATTTAATTTGCAAGGTTTAGGTCCTCTAGGAACGAAATGCAATCCTGAACACAGTTACTTTTTTACCTCCTTCCTTTCACACACACATTTTTCGGATCAGTTCACACTAATCTGTCAAGCTGCTTCTCGGTAACACGGTGTGTGATTTGTTATTTGCACCCCTGTGTGAAAAGATGGTGGACAGTCCACAGAGACACAACAAAAGAAACAGACTCAGGTTTTTACATCAGCAAGAAAAAAAAACTTGAATAAATAAAAGAAAACACTTGATCATGCAACAGTAACTCCTTGAGCAGCAGCACCTCCACCTGAGCTGGCGGTGGTGTGTGACACAGTCAAGTTTGTGCTCAGTGGTTTTAAAAACTGCTTTCTAAGATGATAGATTTTAAGAATCAAATCTTTTTTTTATAATTTCAACTTCTGTAAAAACTTTTCATGTGTCTGTAAAAGTCTCAACTTTCCTTTTGCCCTTTAAAAGCTCCCATGTGTTCCCCTTAATCAGAAAAACAGAAGTAAACAGTAAAAGAAAAGATTCCCATCCGCAACCGCACGCTTTCCCAACACCAGTTACCGTCAGAGAGTTCACCCAAACAACATACAGCACCTGAAGTACTTCCACTTTCCATGCTGACGTCTCTCTTCCTGCAACGCTGTGCTGCCCCCAGCGCTGTCACATAAACACACACACTCAGTTTATAGCAAATTAAAGCATTAGGTGGTATATATAACCATTGCTTTTTTCAGTGTGTGTTAAAATGGCTGTCTTGCGGTGAGTTACTCGTTTGAGGAACAGAAATGGTCACAGTGCAACACAAACTCTGAATTCTTACATTTGATCTGTACATTAGATACAGACGACGATCATACAGTTTTTCTCAAGAATTAAATTAGTTTTTATCTGCATTAAATTGGCAACGTTTCTACATTTTTACACATTACATTGAAGCATATCTTCAATATACTTATGGAGTTCAAAAGGTATGTCAGAGTCAGTGTTGGTTTAATGGCAGAAGGGAGATAAATGAGGGTTTAAGCAGATAACAGTGACGACTCAGTGTTTTTGAAAAACAGTGATTGGCAACAATCTAAGCCAAATATGATCTTGTTTTGGGGACGTGCACTAATCCCCGGACTTGGCACTGGGGCTCAGCAGATGTTGAGGCCTGCCAAAAAAATAAAAAATAAAAAAAAAAACAACTGAGGATGAAATAACTGTAACACTGACGATTCGACTGCTTTCAGCCTCTTACATACACTTTCTGCTTGATTTTTTAACACTTTTACTTTATTTCAGATCTGTAAACTGAATGTTTTTACTTTAACTGCATTATCATTTCCCTTCTGCACGTACACAAGCATCAACTTCCACTTCCCATCTGTTCAGACCTCATATTTAAATTGAAACTTTTGCTGCTTTCAGTCCCGAAACTCCAACTCTTTGCACTGATCGTCCTCTGACTGCCACTTTAGATACTACCAGTGTTTTAACCTCCATTTTAACTGCTTGGTCAAATTTGTTCATGCACTGCATTTTGTAAGCCCCTTTTACTTATTTAGTATTTCAGTTATTTCAAATGTCTTCATGTTTACAATTGCAAGCAGGCTTTAACTTTCTTCAAAAATGTAGCTTTAAATAATTTTTGCTTTTCTTATTTTGTTACTGTTCTTTTAAACTGGAAAATATAATTTCTCTTAGATGGATATATTCTGCTTCTTAGGAGACATAATTCAGTTATCTTTGAACTAAACAAGGATTTTTTTTCTTGATGAATCGATGGAAAGACTTTTGTAAGTAGTAGAGTTTTCTCAAATTCTTAAGTAAGCTAATAAAGCAAATTATTCCTCAAAATATGATCAGGGCAAAAGTGCAACATTCAGCTGATATTCACACTATAAAACAATGCTTACAAACAACACAGTGAGAACCAAGACAAAATATTACACATAACAGCACATTACATGCTCTACAAATAATGTAAAATTACATATGACCTAAATAATGGAATAAAGAAACAACATTGAGAGCATTAAACTAAAATAGACACGCACATTATATATTGAAAATGGATTGAAACGAACTCATCGAACTCTGTATTGAAACTACATGCGCACCTATATATTTGGACACTAGAGTTGAGGGATTAGTGGCGTCTTCCTGCCACAGTCTGATCACATAGGGATCTCTGTCTGTCTCGATGGCTGCACAGCCGAGGCTCAGCGATAAGCTGCACGCCTGCCTGCTGACAAACCATCCATCAAAATCCAATAACGGAAACCAGCAGTGTCTCCTCTCAACCTCAATTTTTGACTCCCCAGCCAGAGGATTATGCAAAAAATAGTAAATAACACTTAAATTTAATCTTCAGTATTAAATTCAGGGGAAAAAATACTTTTCAGCAGACCGGTTGCACTGCAAACATGCTGTGTATTTTTAAAGCACAATTTACTGGGATGTTTGACTACTACATAAGGTTTAAAACATGCCCCCTTTAAAAATGTGTAAATTTATGCACATATACAGAGGATGATGCCCGGATGACGGAGCACTGCTGTATCCGCCTGCCGTGCACCACATGTCCCAGTTACCAAGGCGACGAGTTCATGGGGGAGATTTTGGCAGCGCTCTAAACCTCCACCGAACACAATAGTTTCTGCTCGGTCCGAGGAGGCATTACTCATATTAAACAGAGCCTGTTCACTCAGGCCGCCTCTGCTGCTGCTGTAACACACATCACCAGCCTATAATCCGCTTTGTCATGACAAACAGAAGCTCCCAGTGCATCATGGTCGGACAAAAATAAGTGATGCTTGGCCCCAAACAGAGAGATAGCCATGCAAATAAAGCGCTAAAGCTCCAATCCTGATAAAACTGATAACATCTCAAGTTGGGGACGGCTTGTAGTTTGGCAGCCTAGTGATGAACAGAGCTGATCATGATTTTGAGAGTTATGCCATTAAAGTGATTAATCTGAGAGTGAAAAATCTAAAGTACTGCACAAAGAGGAAAATATCAGGATTTCTTCAAACGATTCAACTAAAGTGAATTAAAAGTTCTGGTTGGAAAAGACAGGGGAAATGGAAAGTCAGCGGCAGGGCAGAACTCTGGCCCCATCTCCTGGACAATACCACCAGGCAGCATAAAATAAAGGTAACACTGACAACTGGAGAGGAAAAAACAGCAATGCTTAGTTAACACCGGTTCAAACACAGAGCAAATATTTAACTTCCAAGATAGAGGAAAATTCATTGAGCCACTGAATTAAGATAAAAGGTATTTCTCTGGATAAACTCAATAAAACTAGGTTAAATTCAGTAAGAAATAGAGTTAATGCCCTTACTGCCATCTGAGTGTTTTATCCTAAAATAACTTCCAGGACTATTTATTATCATCACTAACATGCTGTCTTGGACCACAGATAGCAAGAAGGGAATACAGTTTCTACAGTGCAAATGTGCTCTTTTATTTTGATAGTTTTGTCCTTATCTATCAGTTTGTTTAAGAAATAAACATCACTTATGCAGACTATAGATTATAAGGAAAAGATCTTTTCTTTTTTTTCTTTTTTTATTATTGTTTGTGTTGTAGGTTGACTTAACCAAAGGAAAAAAGCATTCATTTTGTCAATAGTTGAGTTTGTTACTGCTACTCCACAAATGCTAAGCTAGCCTGCATTAGCTTTAGCAGAATATTAGCTTTTTTTGTTCCCCTTAAAACATGATTTCGATACAGTTTTATCTTTTAATGAGGACCTAATTTCATTACTAAGTTTTCATTTCGTCAATATTTATATTTATACAATGCAGAAAAAAGCAAGGGAACAATTATTTGTTAATTTTAGCAATAGCGAAGGCTAGCCGTGGTTATCTCAGTTGCTAGCTTTCTTGCTTATCTTGTCATTAGCAGGTTTTATGTAGCAGAGTGCACTTAAAACAGTTTGGTAATGTAGCAAAATTAAATGAGACCATTTTAAATATGTATTCAAAAGCAAATAAATTTAGCCTAGGCTTTCAATGCGTTAGCTGAAAACACTGAAATCCTTGATTAAAGTTTACCATCTGAGAAATGAGCTCTGGAGACTCAAAAACATAAACAGGGCCTATGTTTTTAAACATGATCTGTCATAATTTGAAAATGTTTAGTTAGTTAATCTTGTGGATATAACAAAATGCAAAGTTTTGGAACAGTATAAAGTTGTTATAAGTCACCTGATGTGCAGCCAGGACAGCATCGGCGTCGTCCCACCACCAAACACCCAGACGGTGAAGAAGACGATGAGCAGCGTGGTGGTGAACATCATCTGGCGGGCGTAGGTGGCCGTGTCCCGGATGGCCAATGCGAACGCCATCGCTCCACGGAGCCCTGCAGAGGATCACAACCAAAGAAAATCATTCACTCACATTAGAGCTGCAATGATTGGTGGGTTATTTGATGCACTGTCTGATAGATGATAAGCTATTTTGATAAAAGCTTATTGATTTTTTTTCTTAGATTTAGTTGATTTTTTGGTTTTCAGCTTCCCAATTGTGATGATTTGCTGTTTTTCAAATGAGAGAAAATTCATTATCTTAAGGATTTAGACTGTTAGACATGTCAAGCACTCTGAAGACATTAAGATGGCAAGTTTTTAAGATTTTTTAAAAAAAATTAATTGATTCATTGAGAATTTACTGCAACTTTTCAATGATAAAAACAACTGCTACTTGCAGCCTTATATCAAACCTATTGTTATGTGATTAGGGAAAAAGTCAAAGGGGCTTTTCTGTACCTGCAAACATCATCATATGCTGGAAGTTTCCCTTAATTTTGTGCCTTCTGCCAAGGTTGAGAAGGAAGGACAAAGGGTAAATGTTGAAAGCTCTTCCGATGAATATGGCAATCTGACAGCAGGTTAAGAAATCACTGACTGATTGAATTTTAATGCTGGAGAGATTCAGGGAGAAAATGCTCTGACTTAAGACATATATGAAAGTGAACTTCTGAACGGAACAGTACATTTTTTCTTAAAAAGATCTGATTGTCTTTTTGGGAATAAATAGCACAAAAATCCTCCGCAAGGGACCTTAACTGTGACCTAAATCTGCAGCTGTGGAGCAAAAAAATGTTATTCTATGAGAGGCTTAGTGCCAAACAAAAACAGAAACAGGAAAAAAAGCATGTTTGTTTTTCCCCAAAAGGATACAAAAGCCCCTATTATGAAGATGGGGCTGAAAATGTGATTCTGGAAAGTGAACAGAGCCAAACCCATGTAGGAGAAGATGAAATTCTCAGCCAGGAAGTGAAGGACCTCAAAGAGCTGCACGGAAAAACAAACCGTTCATTATGAGTTTAGCTTGGACATGTATGAATGCACAGCAAGCAAATCAGTAAAACGCATAGAAAAAATCCTAAAAAGTTAGATTCAGTGAGGGAGTTTCAAAGTTTTTCTCACTGCACTGCTTACAAAAAGCCCTTTCCATGAGTCCTCTCTGAGCTATACGCCTAATCTATTCTCTAAGAATCCAGAAAAGCTTTGGAGAGTTGTTTTCTTCTTTTCTCTTCCAAGCTGCTTGGCTGCTCTGAGAGGAAATGCAACGGCAAATTGACACAGAGACACATTATAGCGCTTTAAACACTCAACTGTGAGATGCACATCTGTCTTTGAAATCAAATAACAAGAGCCTGCCAGGACAATGATCCAAATGTGCCAAGCTGCTTCTTGTCTACGTGCTAATCTGTATCCTGTCCTCAAGGCTGAGCCACCTCTGGGAAACTAAACAGTCTTGTCAGGAGGGACGTCCTCAGACAACCCTGATTAAGGTCACAGCAGGCTGATCATTGAGCCATCTGGCACCAGAGCTGAGCATCGTGCTCGTAAAATCAGACGAGGGGGTTTCAGAACGGTCCAAAATAAACGTTTCTGCGTCTGCAGGGGCTGGTCGGACGCTACCTGTTTGGTGCGTTTTGTGGACTCTTCAGAGAGGTTGTTGTAGGTGTAATGAGCCTGCGTGATGCCACAGAACAGCACGGCCACGACGCCTGTGGATAACACACACACACACATACACACACACTCTTAGTATTAACATGACTGAAACAGGGTACAGGCACTGCACAGGGTGGTCTGTGTAATCTGGATATACAAATTATAAATCACCTATTTATAAACATCAGATCTAAAGATTAGCTTTTTAGTCCTCTCAGTGCTTTGGAGTTTATTATATTATCTGTTCATTTCATCTGCAGCACATCTGTTGCATAATCTGTGTTTAAGTCCCTGTCACATTTCATTTGTACGACTGATTGGAAGGTTTACCAGCTGTTTAGACTGCTAATAATTATTCTGTCTGCATAATCAACAATACGAGTTGGCTTGGAGTTGAAGGCTCTTTTTAGAGAATTAGTCATCAAATAAATGTAAAAACATAAAACGACTAAAGGTTCCTTTTTTTAAGACCACATTTTCTTGCTTTTAAAGAGGAGCTCAGACATTTATCTGATTCAGGGAGCAAATGTAAGAAGCTACATTTACATTTCAAGTCTTGGTGCTCAGTTAATCGCTCAGATTAGTTTTTTTTTTAATTATTTGTTTGTTTGGCTTAATCAGATTTCAGTGTGAACCAGTCACGATCCTGAAATAACCTAACATAACATGCACAAAAGAACAAAAACAAATTTGTCACAATCAGCGTGTTATCGTACAAAAGTAAACGTAGAGGCCACTGAAGTCTGCGTTAACAGCTTTGTTTATAAGTTAATGTGCAGTGGAAGCTAACAAATTTTTGAGCAGATGATAACAAGGATGAGACCGGCTTTTTGTAAAAACACATCTTCTACATTTGTAAGGAGATCTTTATAGATGCAGAACAGACCAGAGATTTAATCCAAAATTTCCAAATATAAAGTAATGATGCTTTGAATACATCAATCAGGATTTCTATCCAAGAGCCTCACAGCAAGACTCTCAGTTCAGCTGAGTGACGTAGAAGTCGCTCTTCTACACACTGACGTTGCATTGCAAAAAAAAAAATCTGATCTGATTTAGACCTCATATGAATGGCTGAAATCAGATGTAAATTGCATTTCAGCAAAAACATCCGATTAGGCCACTTGTACCTGCATGCACAAGCCTTGCTTACAAGATTCTAGGTGATATATTCATTTTACCATCCTGACAACCAGTCCAAAAGTAAAACCCCAAACAGCTCACCTGTGAACCCGCAGGCTTCAGCCAGCAGGAAGGTGCTCCAGGACATGAGGAAGAAGAGGGCCGTCTCCAGCAGCGCAAAACAGTGCAGCTTGGTGAACTTGGTGACGTGGGAGTCGAGTTAAAGATGCAACACTGTTTCAGATCTTCACTCATCCTAACTATAACTCACTGACTTTCACAAGAAAATGAAATCAATCCTCAGACTTCATGTATGTGATGTTTTTTTTAAAAAACAGGCGTTAGAGAAAGGATATGAGAGCGGTGACGACTCCTGTGGCTGCTCCCATCACAAAGGAGCCACTGAAAATCCCCAGGAAAATCCCCACTGACTTAAAAAAGGCTGAAGCATCAAACATATGTGTGTTTGCCCCAGAGGGCTGGTAAGCCACGATGGACCTGAAACACAAGAAAACAGGATGTGGCAGGTATTTTCAGTGTTTGCCATAAATCTAGCAATTTTACAGTGATGTTTTAAAATGATTCAATCCTTTACCATTTGAGAATTTATCTAAGCTTTTTTTTAAAAAAAAATAAATCTCTTTGTTTATTGCAAAATGAAATAAAAAATAATAGTGGATGATTTCAAATCTTCCAGTAGAGGGAGGCAGAGAGCTGCTGTCTGTTGAGCAGTGATGCAAAGCAGTGCTGCTCTGTTTCACACATCAGTGTTGAATTTCAACATCAGGAGGGAAAAAAAGCCCCAAAAACCACTCAGATAGAGACTTTTATGTTGTATTTGCAGAGATAAAATGTTAGTCTGATGAGGCAGAATTAGACTTACGATGAAAGCACAATGGCCACAGCATCATTCATGACACTTTCTCCGAACAGCAGAGCGTAGAGATCCCCATCAGCGTGGAGCTCATTGAAGATGGCCAACACCGTCACTTTAAACACAGAAACAGACAGACTAAACATTCAAACAGCATCTACTTTCACATATAGAGCCATTGAATGCATCACGTCAGCCTGGTCGGCCTGTGTTTGTTGTGTTTGTGTCGTACCTGGGTCTGTCGCAGAGATGATGGCGCCAAAGAAAAGGCAGTCGGTGTAGTAGAACTTGTCGCTCAGCTGTCCGACCACTTGCATCAGTTTGACCACGCCGTACATCAGATTCCTGAAGACGGAGGACAAAAGCAGGTAATTTGAGGTCATAACAGCAGGATTTGACCGTGAAGCTCCTGATTTTTAAACTGACAGTTCATGAACAAAAAGGTGGACACTCACCCGATCACAAAACACGAGATGGCAGTGCCAAGAAACGCATAGGTTATGATGGAGCCCAGATTCCTGAAGAAGTGTCTCTGGAAAAGGAAAAAGCAGCACAGTATAAGGAAAATTGTGTTTTCAGATACAAACGCCAGTACAGGAAATGCCTACAATACTTCCTAAACTTCTGGATTGAGTGGTGGTGCAAACACAAGTGTTTGCATCTGTCTGAAACCACGAAATTTATTTATTAGAAATGGGACTCTGCAGCACCCTCAGCATGTGACACACAAATTTTTTACTGTAAAAGGCATCAACATCCAACCAACTTGTATAACTTCAAGCGTATCTATTACATAGCATCCATACAGGGTGAGTAGCATAACACTGTCAATAATAACAATGATAACATGTATATTTTTAAACAGACTGGTTAAAAAAGGTAAGATATTAGATACATAAATTCATATCAAAGAGAAAAAATGGTATCAGAACATCTTAAGAGGGAATAAAAAAAGGAAAAAAGTGGGAAAAGTAAAAACACACTTTTATACGAGTTTAACTGAAAGTGTACAAAGTGAATATTGTTGTTTAATTCTCAGAAACTTCATATTTCTACACTAAACTCGTTTTCCTTTTACAAGGCAAATGTCTCTAAACACTGAAGGATTCAACAAAGGCTCGAGGTCACGGGTGGGAGAGTAACTCTGTCAAACAAGACTAGAAATACAAACACCGATTCAGCTGCTTGACTGGTTGTAAAACAAACAAGCAGCTGAACACAAACGCCTCTTCAGATCACTTCCATAGCTGAGCTCCGTCGCCAGCTTTCACTGTACAGCCAGTGTCTCAAGACAAAAAAAGAGGCTAGTTTAGGTTTCTACGGGAAATTGGCTTTTTCCTTAGCAGCTGTCAGGGGTGATTTTTGTACTATTAAGACATCAAAGAATCAAAAAAAAGGCAGAAAAATGCTGTGATGATTATGTTTAGGATATCCATGACAGATCATCTGTGGCAGCACAGTTTGATTACACACAGCTAATTATGGCAACATCTGCACATCAATTACAATCCGCCGTGTTTGACTTCAGTGATCGAAAACAGATGATTTTACTGAATCAACACGTTCACCACCAGAGAGGCACACAAACATCGCAGCCACACACTGAATCTTTGTCTCTGCAGCTGTTAAAGTTGTGCTTTTTACATGAACTCTCACTGCATCTTATACATTAAAAGAAGAGTTTGAAAGAAAAGGCCAACAAGACAAGAGCCCCCGCTTCCTATTTCCTGAGGTCTGTTTGACTCAGCAAATTCCATCCTGAATTACAGTTTCACTTGAAGAACCAAAAACCCCAGTCAATGCATGCTTTTGCAGAAACTTTAAACTATCAAAGAGGCTTTTTTAAACAACCAGCTTGAGAAAATGTGAACTAACAGTCAGCACAGACTGGAGTTAACAGGGATTTATGGTATATTAGCGCTAAAACAGTTAATAAATATATCAGCTGAACTTTACTCCACAATTTTGATGTTTGCTGATGTACTGAGGTCATTTGTCAAGCAAAAATGCCAGACATTTTCCTGGTTCAATGATATAAACAGTGATGATTTATTAATTTTGATTCAGTGTTTTATGTCACTGTAATCAAAGGAAGTTCAGGTTTGGGACAATTTTGTGTTTTAGGAACTTTTAGTCGAACAAAAATTCAACCTCGGACTTTGAGAACCTGTGATAGGCATTTTAAATGTTTTTGATATTTTATAGACTGGAAAAATACATCCATTATGACACTTATCGTTAGCTGCAGTCCTACAGTGTATTAACAACACTCTGTCCCAAATCTGTGATTCATACAAGAGGTGTGGACTCGGGTAACATGACTCGGACTTGAGTCAGGTTTAAGTCACAAAGCTGACGACTTTAGACTTGTTTTTATGAAAAAGTTGCACCTCAGCTTGGACTAATTTAATTTCACCTGGATTTGAGCTTTCTGACTTGAAACCCTCAAAATCTTAGACCAAAAACAAAAATGAAAAGTATGTTTTTAAAAAGTTTACAACAAACTAATTAATTTCCCTTCATTTCAATGATACTATTCAGTTCCAGCAGCAGATGAAATTTGGTAAAGAGCACATTAGGACTTGTTTTGGACTTGAAATTGAGGCTCGACTTGGCCTTTATCAGCCTGGACTTGAGATTTGACTCAGAACTGTACTGACTTGGGACTTGATTGAGGACTTGAGTGTGAAGTTTTAGACTTGTTCCCTCCATGATGCTACAATTTCAGTAAGACTTTAAGTACATAACTTGGTTAAGTGTCTAAGTGAAGTATGCACGTAAATGTTATGCAACATATAAATAAATAATGTGATAATAGTATAGATAAACAAACAGCAGAATTTTAAAAAGGAACGAACTGACTGGTGCCACTAATATCTGTTATGCTCGGTATTGAATATGTACTGTATGTAATAAGTCCGATTTGTATAGATCTGTGGACACAGACTGCTTCCACACTGATGACTCTGTTAGGCTGAACTTCTTTGAGCTTCATGCAAACTTTAGCATGCTAACATACTCACAGTGACAAAGCTAACATGCTATGTTACGTTGGTATACTGTTAACCATATTCGCTATATTTAGCTTAGCATCTAAGCACACTAATCTTTAGTGGCACAAAACATAAAGTACAGCTGCAGCTGATGGGAATGCCACCTGTTTTGCAGGCATTTTGCCATAAACAAAGTGGTGGACACTTTATAATTTGAACCTGCTGATGGCGCTAGATAAAAAGCCAGAAGATCAACAGGGTCGTTATCCTCTGGGAACCGTTAATGTTTGTATACATATTTAATGGCAACCCATTAATTAGTTTCTGCGTTGTTTCAGTCTGGACCATAAAGATAAACCAACAGGCTGATGCTGACATTTATACAGCCACACAGCTACTGTGGCTAAAAGCAGAATTAAAACCAAACCACTTCACTATAATCTATCATCAGATCCTCATAAGATGCTCTGCAATGCATGAGGATATTTCCCCCCATTCATCTGTCTTCTCTGTGATATCATCCATCACTTTGTAATTGGAAAAGGCCGAGGTGCACCTTCACGGTGAGAGCATATATCAGATGTCAACAGTTGAAACACATTACACTCTCCATTATTTCAAGGTCGAGGCACTAAAGCACTGATACATATAAAGTATCACCTGCTGCAGCTGATATTCTAATACTGGCAAATGTGGTGACTGATTAATAATTCAAAGTGCGGAGTAACCTCAGGGATTCCCCAAACAAAAGAAACATGTTGCTCTACAACAAGCAAAAGCAGAAACTACTCAGGTTTTCAGTGTCTGCTGCTGTTTTTTTTTCTTCACCACAGAGGAAATACAAGACATCTGCTCTGGACTTCCCCTCAAAAGTGCCACTTACGCTCAGCGCAAACACCAAGCGCTTTCAATGCCCAATGATGGTTTTCTTTGCTAACCATCTGTCCAATGAGACAGCAGTTTGTGGCAGCGCACACGCGATCACGACAGAAAATATCTCACGCCATGGTGCATCAAACAAATTTAGCTCTGAAAGTGTCACAAATGTTTAAGTTTGCATGCAACATCTCACCTTCTTCAGACTGTAGCCAGCATGGAAAATAATAGGGGGCAGCAGTATGTTGAAGAATACTTCAGGGTCAAACGTCACCTGGAAAAGATCATAAGTGAATAAGAGTAAAGAGGGAAAATCTGGCAAAAGCAGAACTGAAAAAGTGGTGTTTTTTTGGGGTTTTTTCCCTGGCTGTTACCTTGCGCAGCATATCATTCTGCTCCACATTGTGAATCTCCCTGGAGTTTATCTCCCCTTTGAGGGTGTACTCAAAGAACTTTCCACTGACATTAAGCAGCAGGGTGCTGACAGGTCCTTCCTTCAGCGAGCAGCTTGGGGGTGTCTTGTTGTGGTAGCTGGTGGCAGGGATGCCGTACCGCAGAATCACACCAACCAGCAAACCTGCAGAAATCAGTGAAGAAAGCAATGAGAGTGAGACAAAAAAATGCATGTAAAATTCAGAGATTTAAACCTCTTTTTTTCATGCATTATCAGTTTAATCAGCAAGTGACTGTCGAGTGAAAGATCAAATAAAAAGAAAAAGCACCAAAATCAAACTTATCCAGTAAAAGTTCCAGGTGCTTTTGCATTAAAAGCCCCAAGATTCAGGCAGTGAAACACAGAAAGCAGCAGAACAAAGAAGAAAAATGAGGAGATGGGTAGCAGAGGCTACAGACAGGAAGAAAGGAGTGAGACAGGCAGAAAGACAACATAAACCCTTCCATTAGACAGCGCTTATCTATGGGAGACATGGCAAAGCAAAGCTGCTAGCACTGCGCTCACACCTCCTACCAGAGGGTTAACCTCACAGATCACACTCTGGCTTTGGCATAAACCATACACACACACACACACACACACACACATACACACAGTTTTGCAACAGGGTTGGCTTTGAAAAATCGTTGAGAATTAAACTGCCGGTTGTCTCAATTTCTTGCAACATATGCTCGGATTTTAGAGTTCACAAACTTTAGGTTCTTTCCGGCCGAAGGGAAGTTCCATGTTTTTAGACCAGAAAGCACCGTGACAGGAAAACAAGCATCTGATTCGATTTCACTCCTGCAAATACAATCTGTCACATTCTTCCATTGTATGGACACCACAAACTGATTGATTCATTCGTCTTTGTCCTGTGTCCTGCAACATTAATCTCAAGTCACAGTGGCAAAGTATCCACTTTGCACCACTTTTATACTGATTATAAATACGAAAAACGTGCTTTAACACAATCTATGTTTAACTTGATCGTATGAATATCATTGAATCTACAGACATAAAGTTTAAAAAGCATGAAAGACAGAGTGCACTTTCATATACTAATTACATATGTTTATAAATGCATATAACACATAACTTATTCTAAATAAACCCTAACATAATACTATTTCTACATCTGGAAAAACTAAGTCTCAGCTTGTTTGTGACCTACAGCCAGAACGTGACCCATATTTGTGCAGCTGAAAAATAAAACTACAAAGGCTGAAAAGAAGGCCAAAGCACAGTTTACTTTATAGGCATTAAAAACAAGTCAAAGTCTGTCTTTTTAATGGGCGATCTCTGGTTAATAAATAACATCTGCTGCACTGACTGACCGGCATGATTCAGTTAAACAATAAGAAAGAACAAAACAGATGTTGAAACTCCTTTTTTTGATGCCACTTGTTTGAGGAGATATTAAATCTGATGAAGATCAGTCCAGCAGAACCTGACACATGTTAAAGTGGTGGACACTGACTCTTATTGTTATTGGGTCATGTTTTCAATCAGATGCCAAAGACACACTATAATTCTTGATAATTAAGGAGCTTATTCTCTAAAATGTACCTTTAAAATGATAAATTTTACATGAGTTTTTGCAGTGAGATCCTGTAGCATACTAGTTTATTCCATGAACATCATGTGCTCATGTGGATGCTCCTGTAGGAATAAACATAAACTCACTGGCACAGAAATACATCCAGACCCCAGCTGATGACAGTCCTTCCCACTGAGAAATGCATGAGTTCTGCTTTCATTACCTGTAATTTTATCATTTTTTAGCCTTCAAAAATCTAAAACCATGATAATATCACATGATAGTGTTGTTTAGATATGCAGTAGTCTTTCTGAATTGGGAGGTTAAGTACATACAACACACAGATTACATTTCTGTTTTTCTATCATACCCCTTTTTCACCTTATTGTCCTGCAATATACTTCTAAAATGGCACATATAGTACACATCAAGGTCACTGTAAACTAATTAATCACACGTGATGTGCCCTCAGATATGTCAGGATGCTGATCTCCAGTCAGTCAGTCAGTCAGTCGGGGATGAAGCTGCACATGCAGCAGCCTGGTGGAGAGTTCAGACGAGGCTGAGCAGCCGACAGCACCTTCTAGAAATTAGCACTGGCCCAGCCAATTAGGAGCAATGTGCGCTGGTGTAAATGCGGAGGAGCGTCGGTGCATTTGTTCAGACTGAAATCATCTCTGAGTCTTCATATTTATCTCCACATCGCCTGTGTGCAGCCGCCGTACAATTACAAGGGACACTGAATCATGCAAAGCCTGCGGGAAGGTGGTGGTAGTGTTGGTAGTTGTGAAGGAGAGTGTGTGTGTGTGTATGTATGAGTGTGTGTGTGTGTGTGTGTATGTAGAGTGTGTGTTTGTGTGTTTGTGTGTGTTGTGCATTCAACATATAATCCCATAAACCTCACCGTAAATCATTGCAAGTCCGGTTTCGTGAAGGAAACGGACACGTCTGTGTTTGAAGAGCCATATGGTGAGGATCGTTAAGGTCAGCAGTAAAATGAATGTCAGCAAATTAACGCTGTCCTGTCGGTGACTTTCCTCGGCTTCCTTCTCGGTGGCAAGTTCTCCTAATCCGTCGTCCTCCGCCTTCAGTCCTGACACCGCCGTCAGTAGTATCCAAACGGGCAGCATCGTGTCCAGCGCCGCCAAAGCTCCGCTCCGCTTCGGCTGTCGGAGAGCGTCCATGGTGCAGGATGCTGCTGCTGCTGCTGCTGCTGCTGCTGACAGCGCACCGCCTCTATGCCATGTCACTCCTGGAAGATACGCACAGCTGAGCCGAGTGGGAAAACAATCCGGTGTTGGCCGACCGTAGACCGGCGAGTTCAACCTTTTAAAGGTACAATGCGCGATGGGAAAAGAGCGACGAAAACCCGCCTCCGAGTGAAACTGCGCTACCCTTGTGGAGGAGACCAAATCACACCGTCCTCCAAAAGGCTGATTTCAAGCTACTGAGTCATTGTCCTGAGATTTTGATGAACACGCAGTTCAGCTCTCATCAAAACAGGAAATTCACATGGCCATGGCTTGGATGTTAAAAGTCAGCCTTTTTGCAAGAAAAGTAGATGCAAATATCCGCTTTTGTGGCCTTGATGGTGGAGGGGTGAGAGGTGGGGTGATAACAATGGGCCCACAGCTGCAGGGGGGCTCAATGGCTTTAAGGTTTCACTAATCAATATTTTTAAAATACAGGTGGTAAAAAGTGTTGCTCCTATAAATTCAAAAAGAATTATCCCCCGGTTTTGCAGCCCCTCTCAGCTCTACAGAGCATTTTAGCCTCTTTCAGCTCCCTGTTTTGGTTTAACAGCTTAAACCCTATCATGTCTATAATATCATTATTTTTCAGGTAGCTGTTTTCATTGAAAAACTCCAGTAAATCCATTTCAAATTACCAAACCTCAGACAGTGTAGCATCACAGAGTGTGTGGCCATTTCTCTCTAGTTGGTGAAGACCAAAAACAGAATGTGTAGGACTTATTTTTCTTAATTAGATAGAAAGACAACTCAGAATTGAATGCTAACCTCAGTCTGAATCTGCTGTTTACACATCAACTATATCCAATTCATACATGGCCATATCCAGGGACTTTTCTCCTGAGTGGCCAAAAAAGTAAAAGTTATTTTAATTTTATTTTGTACTCACATTGTGCATGCATATCCTTGAATCTAACCTTGAATAAAGCAATATTTAATCAATGACTTACTGTGACCTGAAGGGGGAGGTGATAGGATGCACACATAATGCACAGAGGAAGTGTGTGATGAGGAAGGGATGGTTGGAGGGAAATTGAGGGTGGGGAAGTATCAAGTAGCCCCAGGGTCCCCTAACTGGTTAATCCAGACATGCCTTGTGTCATCATGTGCTATAACAGAGGCCCAGTTTCACACTGATTTAATAGACTACTTCACAGTTATGTATTTTGCTAGTGAGGTCAGCTGCAGTCATCACCTCTGACAGAGAAAGTATTGTGGGAGGGGGAATTTCTTTAAAATCACTTTAATATAACACTGGTGCCACAGAAGCTCATAAAAATATATTAAATTTAGAGGCCAATTAGTCACCACATGTATGAAATGCTGTTTTATCATAGGATTTGTCAGCACTGAAACTGACAGAACCAGCTTTTGGTAAGTGCAAAGGAAGCCTGGTGAAGTGTTCATTAGACTTAAAGCAACTTTTTTTTAATCTACCATAGTAAAGACATAAGCTCTAATCCTGTCATTGGGTTATTTTGTTTTCTCAGTCAGCAAGTCTTTACTACATCTCACTACAAAAAAAGAAAGAAAGAATATAGTACACCTTTTATATGGCCTTTACGGTACTCTGCGTTCTCCAAATGTTGAGCAGAATTGAACTTGCTATTTAAATTAGTCACTTAATAGTCATGTGGTTACAGAGCATGAAAAGGGGATGTGGGTTGACAAAAAGGCCAGGCTTTAGAGCATCTTTTACAGAGGCATGATGGGGGATTACCTATTATTAGACTGGCCTAGTGGCTTAAGTTACAAGCTAATCTGATGTCCGGTTGGACATGGGTACATGCTGTTTGTGGTTTGTTGTGCAAGAGTGTTTTCTTTAATTCAACAACTCATATAACATACGCTGCAAACACTTTAACCTGGCTGTAATGTAAAAAAAACACACATATTAATTGTTTAGCATGAATTGATTCTGCATTTTTCAGTAATTTAACTTCATCTAATTATTATAATTTTTACAAGAAAGTTTTTCATCAGGTAGGAAATTTGTGTAAGCAGCTTTTTCTGATAGAGACAACACCCGGAGAGGCGTGACCAAGGTGTAGAAAACGGTGCGTTCAAGTTGGTCTGGTGAATTAATTGTTGTTTTATCCAGGGTTGTCCTCCTCACTGACAATCAGTGTAAATTATGAGATCAATGTAAATCAATATATGTTCATTTAAGATCACCTAATTCTCAAAAAAAGTATAATGGGAAAATTAAATTATTTGTCAATTAAACACCTTTGTATTTTACAGCAGCAGTTCTCAAGTGTTCTGCTCGTTTGAGTTGGCATTGCAAGCCTGACTTGGCAAGCGTATTTTTGAACATCTTTCTTAAAAACATTTTATGTACATTAACATACATTCAAACATGATTTAAACAAAATCTGGTTAAAGAATTCTCTTTTCTTCTTGTACTCAAACGCCTCTTGAGTGCACACCTTCTGTACATGAGTCCGTCACGGCTATCCACGTCTGTGATTGGCTGTTGTAACGACCATCACGGTTCCGATTGGTTGCGAAACGAAGCTGTGAAACAGGAAGCTAAAAAAAAATCTTGTCAACTAAAGTGCACGTAAGCCTCTGCCTCACATTTTCTCGTCTTCTTCAAGCTAAGCATAGTGTTAGAAGGCTTTTTTTCTCATCTGGTCTGTGAAATCACCAAAAGACCAAAATGGGGTGCTTCTTTTCGAAGAAATCCAAAAGAAAGTCAACCGAAAAAGAGGATCGTACGCCGACAACAACGACTGTCGAAACTACGACGACAAGCAACGCGGTTCCCCTTGGCAACAACACCGACGAGCCACCGAAGCAGTACAGCTGGGATAAGAGAGAAAAGGTAACGTGTAAAACATGTAAAACGCAAATTAAAGTGATTAAATAAAAATACATTTATACCTAGGAAGTTTTAACTTGCTAAACCTGAACGCCTGACATATTTCAACTTGTGTGTTAAGTCCCTGTCAGCTAACGTTAACGCTACTGGGAAGTCAAAAATGTGCAGTTAGCTACATTTTCACCTTTGAATTACAGATTTGTGATGAATGTAGCGTTTTTTTAACACAAACAAATGATTAACTGTTATCTAAAATGTTTTCATGAGTTTCAGTGACCCTGTTGTGTTAACCAGTTACGTTATCTTAAATCGATATGTGTATTTCTAACCTGATTTCCTTCATGCTGCTGCTACGAAGGTAAACTAACATTGTGTAAACCGCCAACCGCATGTCAAAGTTTCGGCTTCACATGTTGGCTGTTACATAAGAAACCACAGGGATGCATGCAACGTTAATTACAAGTTAAAAACTCTCCTGAGTTTTAGCTCAAAGCCTCGCCCCCTCTCTCTTACTTCATGCACCCAGAGTTATCTCATTATAGGATTACAACACAGCACCGTGTAGTTCACCCTACCACAGCTGACCGCATTTGACATAGCCTCTTCAGACATTATGGGCGTGAATAATTCAGCGGTACAACTTCCGTTTGAGTAATGGGATGTTAAACTTAAATTGTGGTTTACCGAGAAAGACACGACCTCATGCAGTATGTAATTATAGAGTCAGTCAGAAGTTTAATATACACCTGCAAGCTCAGTCATATCAGTCATGCAGGGAAAAACCACTGTCATGTTAATGGAGCATTAAAATAGTATAACACTGATAGGTTCTACAACTAAAATTTATCTGGTGCATCTTTTAATTTATTGTTTAAATACTCATCTAGCCGTCTTTCTCTTTGCCCAGGTTGATCCCAAAGACTACATGCTGACTGGGCTCAAAGATGTCACGGTGGGTCGTCTGCCCGGAAAACTGAACGGGCAACAGTTTGTCATCCAGGAGTGTGAGAACTGCAACATCTACGTGTTCGACCACTCAGCAACCATCACCATCGATGACTGTGTCAACTGCCGCATTTTTCTAGGACCTATCAAGGGCAGTGTGTTTTTTAGAGACTGTAAAGACATCAAGTGCGTTGTGGCCTGTCAGCAGTTTCGCACGCGAGACTGTAAAAAGATGGAGGTGTTCCTGTGCTGCGCCACTCAGCCTATCATTGAGTCCTCCACAGGTATGAAGTTTGGCTGCTTCCAGTACTTCTACCCTGAGCTGGCCTTCCACTTTAAGGATGCAGGGCTCAGCATATTCAACAACAACTGGAGTAACATCCACGACTTCACGCCAGTGTCTGGAGAGAACAACTGGAGCTTGTTACCAGAGGCTTCATCAGTTCTGGATTTCGTGCCGGCCCCAGATGCAGAGTCTGAATTCAAGTCTGTTCGAACCTCCTGTGACCCAGCACGCAGCATTGTGCCTTTGACAAAGGGGGGGAGGCGTAAGGACAGTGAGGAGTCCTGCCTCTTTGTTTTCTTTGCCGGAGATTACACCACTGCAAACGCTCGCAAGATGATTGATGAGGTGAGAACAATAAAAAGGAAGAGGGTGGGAGGAGGTTTCACTTTGATACATTTTAACTCTCACTTCAACATCATAAGTTATGATGTGCTAAAAAAAGGGTCTTTTTGAGAATGAGAATGGAACAATGGCATTGATGATGCATCAGAGCTTCCTCACTAGTGTAACACTGCTATAAGTTTGTGTTTAGTCAGTCATGCTTTGACTGTGCCTTAAAAAGGTTGCAGAGTCAACTGACAGAAAAGCAAAACTTACCTGCAACATTTTATAGAAGAAACAGAAGTATAAAGACTCATCATGTTGAGGAAGTTCAGCTTTAGCGTAACAAATTAAGTAGAGCAATCTGAAGCTGGTTATCAGCCAAATTAAATGAGTCGCATCGTCAAAGAAGATTATGCCGGAAAGAGGTTTAAGATAACACGTCTTATCAACGCACCCAATTATTTCCTCTTAATATTTACTGTATGACTGGGGTTTTAAAATGCTGGCTTTTCCAATTGAGGCTGTTGAACCTCAATGTATTTGTTGTGGTTTTAGGAAAAAAAAGCATCACCATTATTTGGATGCCCACATATTCCATTAAATAATAGTTACATATGAATTAATTCTGGGTATTCTTTAGGTATTCCCAATAAATTTATTTTGAACCTCATTAGTTTGTCAGACTTTGAACTTGAAGAACAATGTTTCTGAAATCCTAAACCACCTCGCTAAGCTGCCTGTGCTGCTACTTAAACATTCCAGTGATGTTTGTGTTTTTGCCAAAATATGCATTACTCAATCACATAAGCATGAGACTGGTTCACATGTAGAGACATCCTGCTGCAAGTCTCATGTGTGCAGTTTATCTCTTCTGTGTGTCCACATGGAAGTTTTTTTTTTTTAGCTCTTTCATTGTTCACAGCAAACCCTGGATTTTTTTCATTAACTTTTCCATTTAATTTGCGCAGGCAATCAGTAAAGGCTTTGTGCTGATCCAGACGAAGGAAGTTTCAATGCGGCCTGAAGATGTGAAGAGAGTGTTTCAGAACAGCGCAGAGGACCTTGTGGAGTGGATCACTAAAGGTAAAGTCCTTTTTCGTCGCTGTCTTTTTGTCTTGTTGTTGTTCTTAAATATCTCCCAAATATCAGCTTGTTACAACTTGTATACATTTACATTTTAAGTAATGTGGGTATCAAGCTGTGTCCTTCCGCAGAACAGCAGAAATGTTGAAACCGACAAAAAAGGTTCACTTTGTAGTCCTCCAATACCCATTAATTAATGCTGTACGTACTGACTGTTCGCTTAAACTGTTAAAATCAAAAACTCATTGGGCTTACTTTCTCTTATGTTGTTTCTTTACCCAAATGCCTAGATGCAACTTAAATCTCTCTCAGACTACAGTTTTCTGCTTCTTTTTGCTATATTAGAGGCAAAAAAATGACTTTGTTATCATGCTCACATGATTCTTATTAACATCATTGCTGACTGCTAGTTTTCCAGTGCCAATCCGGTACACATTGCAGAAATCAACCGAGTCAGCACTCAAATGTGGTGTTAAATACTGGGAAGTGTCAGGATCCTCTTTTCAGTGGAAAGCGTTCACAGTTTCATAACCAAAGTCTGTGTTTAAGTAACAGGATTTTGTGTTGAGGAGGGAGACCTGTATTTAGCTGAAGTGTAACTGTAGCTGTGAAGTTGTGCAGCAGTTGTAAACATTGGATCTTACTCACTCTGAAGGTCCTGTCATTGCCCTGGAGCTGAACGGTGACGGTGTCGTTGAAGCCTGCAAGAACATCGCTAATGAAGTATTCAATGGGACCAAGGTAAATAATAGTACTATGTCTTTTTTCCAGTCTGACACAAATCACTTCTCTTTCTCAAGCAAAATATCAAGCAAGAAACAGAAATTTAGAACATGTCATGTCTTTTTTTCTGTGCAGGTTTTTGTGTCCGATAACAAAAATACATCCTCTCGAGATGTGGACAACTTCTTCAACTTCGCTGACATGCAGATGGGCCTGTGAATGATCACGTATCAAAAACAAAAACTGCTGCTCAGATTGACATTGAATCGGCTTTTCTAAGCCCCTCCCCCTGCCGTCCAGCTTGGTTTGAATTATATTAGTGTTTGATTATTTGCCTGTTTTTGTCCTCACAATTAGGTAGGAAAGTTAAAATAAGGACTGTGTTCGATAAAGCCTTGGATTTTACAATTCAGTTGATCAACCATGAGTCTGCAGACTAACCCCCCCCCATAAAATATGTGCTGTAAACCACTTGATGTCCACTAGTCGCTGAGAGTGCTGTGAATATTTATATTTCTATGAATGTATTCGGTAATTCTGTTGCTTTTATCGATGTGAATGTAGCTATTTGCTGTAAGTGTAATTCATGTTATTTTTGTTTTTCTTTGCCGTCTGAAACCGACGTTTCAGCGGAAACAAAAAATAAGAGCACAAGAATGCCTGAGGGAAATTATTTTGTAAATATAAATCATATTTTTATTTCTCACCTGGATTTATTTGTGTATGTGGTTTAGATAATCGACTTGTTGAAAAATCTGTATATTTCAGACATGCTGTGTAGAGAATAACTACATCTTATTGATATCTGCTAGGCCAAAGTTCAGCTGTGAGAGTCTGAGTGTGTTTTGCTGATCATCCAGATCAACTGATCTGTTTACACTAAATAGTGTAAACACCTGCTGGGTTTGTGATGTAGGCAAACAGTGATTTTTTTTTTTATTACAATATTTGTTTTATACTCTTTACTGAATATTTTTGTATAGACATAAACTTGTGTTCTTTGATATGATTTTTAGTAAATGTTTCATGAAACGTGACTTCATTTTGTTATCAGACTTTTCATATATACACTCTGAAAGTGAGATAAGTGAAGTAAAACAGCTTGTTGCAGTGATTCTGCACACTTGAGTTAAAGGTTATAGTAGTCATTTACTAACAAAAAGATTTTATGATTTTATTTTATGAGGAAGATTCTGTGTCACCTCTGTAACTTAAAGATCAACCCATCGTTAAAAAAAAAATAAAGAGCTCAAAGTTCAATTAAAGCAACTTAACATTTTCGCACAAGCTGTCAATGTAAATACTCCTGTTTGACTGAATGTATTTTGTGTTAAACTGTTAAGATGTAGTGAATATAACGCGTCCAATAGGTGAATTTTGTTTCTTGGTGCATAAGTTTTAGACATAAGTTTCATTTCTCGAGCAGAAACAGCTTCACTCCAGTGTTTTTATGAAGCACAGTGAATCATTGGTTTTGATTTTGAGGAGTTCAATATCAAAATGCAGTCTTCCTCAGTGAATCATAGTTAGCAGCTTTCACTTCAGCCACTTGACTTCCTTCTACTTAAAGAGCGTTTCATTGTTTGACTATTGATTGTTCCAGTCAATGCTCCAACAGCTTGACCTCACTCAGTCTCTCCTGGGACCCATTATTTATTCATATTATCAGTGATGACAGGCAATACATTGCAGTTTTAGTTTAAACTGAGTTTAGCCTGATATATCAAACAGTTTTGTACAATTGCCTTTGAGAAAAAAGAAATAGAGAGGGACTTTTTGTGTTGTACTTTTGTATTTGTAAATTTTTTTGTACTTGAGGAAACAGTTTTTGTAGAGCACTTTGCATGAATATGTGTGTTTGTGTGTAATTTGTTGTTTCTAAACTTAAATGACCCACTTTCTTTAAAAAAAAAATGGAAGTCACATTAAAACCAGTAGAATTTCTTAAAACCATAATTGTGACTGATTAGTTATTTAATATTAATGTGATATGTTGTGGAGGACTTGTGTAGTGGTGCGTAGATTAACAGGTTGACGCCAGGAGACAAATCGAGCGCACCCTGATGGGAGGGAACACGGCGGGGTTTAGGACCCGTCGGGACGCGCGGTACAATAGAGCTGTTGTGCCGTGTTGGTGGACAAGACTGCAGCCCTGGAGATTCCCACTGAGGGGGGGGGACACAAAAACCCTAAATTTAATGTATATCTGCACCCTGAGCCTCTGTGTTTTTTTAGCTATATGCCGGACGGTTTGTCTGGACCGATACGCGGTCGGAGTACGGCGGACACCGGAGCGTGGACTGAAGGTAAAGCGGGAAGACTGTGAACAATATGCTCGTGTGTTCAGTGGGACTCAGTGTGCCAGGATTTTGCCCTGGATGGTTTTATCCAGGCCACGGGGCCTTCTCCTTTTCCTGCTTTTCCAGGAATCTGCCTGCCTTTTTTTATTTACATTGATCCAAGCAACTTTTGATTAATCGCGTTACTACATTTCCCTTGTTTCATTGATTGATAAACCCAGCAGGGGTGTGTGAATATTCGCCTAAATGGCTCTAGGAAGTGACATCTTTGTATGATGGTGGCGCCCATGTTTGATTTCTCCACAGCCTGCAGTGCAGCTCGCGACAGGCCTGCGTGAGCGTGTTTGGCGCCAACGAGGCTCTTTGGGCAGGGCAGGCACTTTTATTTAAGGCTTTAATTTTCTAAAAAGCTCCCCGTCCGGTCACGGTTAGCAATCAGACTTAAAAACATGCGGGAGAACAAGATATGAAAGAAAATAAATGTAAATAAGGCGACAACCGCAGTTTGGTATTCGCTTCCTCAGAAACTAATATCGGTGCTTTCTCCAGTATGATGTCATATCCGTGCACGTAACCGGTTTGCACCGTATGTTTAATTGAGGAGATTACAGGGGGACATTAAAAATGACTCATTATGACTTAGTCTGAGTTTATTTCACTCAGTGGAGGCCAAAAGGAGGTGCCTACGCCTGAGGTATAAAAATCCAATGTTATTACCATAATTAGTAATATAGGGGTGCCATTAAAATATAATTATGAACATATTATGGTCTTGAACAGTCTTTTTCATGTCTCCAACATCAATATGAACAGTTTATGCATTCATCTGCCATAAACGTAGCCCCATAAACTACAAAATGTAGTTTCTGTTAGATCCCAGAGCCAAAACCATTGAACCTTAATGCTAAAATGTACCCATTTACTATTATATATAAGAGAGAAATGTAATAATTTACAACTGTTCTGCTTCTAAGTATATTTCATCAAATAATACGCCAAACTTAAAACACATGTAAATATACAAACCCCTGTTTTTAAGTTTTTTAAGTATAGAAATTTAATTTAATTATCACTGCCTGCATGCACACAACAGCACATGTAAATATTAATAAATAGCACTGAGAACAATGTTCATCTGTCCAGAAGGCCAACTAACATGAGCTGGATCCATTTTTTTGGTATTAGTCCTATTGAATCCAGTATTGATACATCAATCAATACTTGGGTAGTACTAATACTCTGGGTATTGATCTGCCCCGTCATTTTTTGCTTCAGAACTCATAGATTATCAATAAAGAGTTGACAATTAGAGTTATTAACTAATTTTTTCATTGCAAGTGAACTCAGAGGCAGTGGTTTGAAAACTGAGGGGCGAGCCCCACTGGGGGGCTGGGGCATGGAGCCGCTCCAGCTGGGGCCTGGATGACCAGATGAGTAATAGAGTAATAGAGTAAAACAAAGTGAAATGCATATACTTTAGATTGGGAAAATAGCCACATAAAGTTTGCTGATGTTATCGTTCTATCTTTGTTTTACTAAAATTCAACTTGGATCCTTTAGTATTAGTTGTTTTCCCCCGTCATTGTCAATGATTAATAAAAAATTGTGGGATGGAGGATGTGACCTTTATCAGCTTTTTAAAGGTGGGAGGGCATGCACTAAAAATTTTGAGAACCTCTTCATTACAGGCATAAAAAAAATAAGGAAATGAGGTAAAAATCATATACATTTTTAAGAGAACTGAAACGTAAGTAGAGACAGTGAGGTAAGGTTCAACCAGTCCTGCTTACCGCCTCTGCATTTTATCTCAGTCAACTCAGATTGTAGCCTTATATTTAAAAGCCCAAACTATAATGTTATTCATCACTCATCCTTTGTTTATTTACCAGCCTCAAATGGCTGAGCACTCAGCCTTCGCTGCATTCAGAAACAGAAACACTCATGTCACCAGCAGATGCTGGTGCTTTTGAGTGCGGCTGCAACAGGCTGAGCTGCGGAGGTGAACACTCAGTGTACTGTGGTCTGCTTGTGTTGAGTAATTTTATCTTAAAAATAGCACTGAGATTTACTCAAGAAATAACTGCAGCTGCTCAGGTTGTTCGAGACAGTTCAGCGTGTGTCAGGAGAAATAAACTGAGAGTCACTGTGATCAGACTGAGTAATGTCTGTTTTTAGGACACTGTTATCATTAACAAACTGTTTGTACGTTTCTATCAGCCGTTGGCATAAATGTCCTGTATTTTACTCTTACTATGGTATGGAGTGGAGCTGGCTTCATGCCCCCTCCTGCCCCTCCTGTCCTCATGGGGAATGTGAGGCATGTCCTGTCTGCCTGTCTGTTGAAACAGCGTACTGTATTTGGGGCTACTGTGGGTTTGAGTCCCTCAGTATTTAGAAATCTTTTAATGAGTTGTCCCGGTGGTTCAGTAGGATAAAGGCACATACTGTGAACCTGTTGAGTCTATTTCATTCACTTAAAGCTGTCAACATTTCATAAATGATTTTTTAAAAAACTGAATTATGATGAATTTAAAATTGCACTAATAATAATCTGCAAAATCTGCTGTTTTAATACTATTACAATATTAATATACTAAATATTTCATTGTAAGTCTCTCAAACAAATAAGCAATATAAAGCAAATGCATACCCGACCATGCAAAATCACAATAAATTCTTTTTTTTTTTGCACCTTCTGCTTCATGTTTTGCATGTTTGATCGACAAATATTTCTCATTTGCAGGCACAAAACCAAGTAGTTGAGGGTTGATCAGAGGAATCTACTAGCATGCTTTTCAACTTGAATTTTATGGTGAGTGACCACTTCCTGTGTGTGCACACTGTTGCCTTACATCTCAGCTGTTCAACTGAAAAATAAGTTTCAAGAAGTTTGATTTGTGACTGGCTTTAAAAACACACTCTTTTCTCATACAGTCTTAACTCTTTTGATGTTTTTTCTCACCTCTTCTGCAGGATGTTACAGGATGAAACGTCTCAGGTCCTCAAGCGGCAGCAACAGTTCTGACAATGAGAGTGAGTTGTCTGTCAAAAAGCTCCTGTAATCTAACTTAACTGTTTAATTTTCTCTGCTGTTCTTTTATTCAAGTCATCTTTTTTTAAATTTATTTAGGTCCCTCTACCTCCTTCTGCTCTTCCAACAAATATGGCAGCAAACCTGGAACGCCGGCCTCCAACCCGAAGAAACCGGCTGAAGTAGGTCCCCGTCCTCAGGCTCTGTGATCAGAGTTATTAAATATGAGGGCCTGTGTGACTCAATGTGTGCCGTGTCCTCTCTTGCAGGTGTTCAGAAAAGACCTGATAAGTGCCATGAAGCTGCCTGACTCCCATCATGTGTCCCCGGAGGACTACTACCTGCTGGCAGACACCTGGAAGCAGGAGTGGGAGAAGGGAGTCCAGGTGCTGGCATGTCCGGACACCATCCCTGAACCTTCAGTCAGGTAATGCGGTTAGATTTTTAGAGGTCTGATTGGACACAGCAGTCTAAATGTGCTTCTGTGATGACGGATTTTTGACTGTGTCTTCTGTGCTCAGAGTTATGGTGGAGAAGCCCAAAGAGATGCTTTACACCCACCAGAGGAAATACATCCAGTGCTCGAGTCAGGAGTCAACAGAACCAGGTTATGTCAGCATCAAAGAGCTGGCGGAGGCCATGTGTCGCTACGATCTGGACGATGTGGACCTTTACTGGCTGCACACACTCAACAAAGAACTTGACCGCATGGGTAAGGAACAGAATCATAAGAGGATATTCCACCATGAAATTCTCATTGTGCTATTTTGCTTGACAGTGAAGTCACATCTACAAACACGAACATCTGTCTCCCTAAGCTGGAATTAAGAGCATTAAGATCTGGAGTCATGATTATTTCCACAGTCTGTTGAGGTTTCTCTGACCATGTGGTGTTTTTGCTTGTTGGTCCTGCAGGGGAGGAGCCCATAGATGAGCTGACGATGGAGCGCACCATGGAGGCCCTGGAGAGGCAGTGCCATGACAACATGAACCACGCCATCGAGACGGTGGAAGGCCTGGGGATTGAATACGACGAGGACGTGATCTGCGACGTGTGCCGCTCCCCCGACAGCGAAGAGGGGAACGACATGGTGTTCTGTGACAAGTGCAACATCTGTGTGCACCAGGTAAACAGGAGCACACCTCTGGTCGTACAAGCAACATGTTGAGTCAGCAGTTAGTCAATTAATTGATGAGTTATTTAATTGACAATATATCAAACCGGATTTTGATGGTCTAAAATTATTCAGTAATCAATGACAACTCTGCTGTCACAAGTAAATGATGGAAAGTTAATGAGGAAAGTTAATTTTCACTTAAAAAAAAGAGTAAATAGTAAATAAATAATAAAGAAACAATATTTTTAGTCTCAGCAGTTGAGTTTTAGAAACACATTTCATTATTTTTATTCTAATTGTGTTTACAATAACTGATTTACTTTACACATCACATTGGTTTCAAAAAGTTCCAACCTGCTGCTCTCCTCGCAGGCCTGTTATGGCATCGTCAAAGTGCCTGTTGGAAACTGGTTGTGTAGGACGTGTGTCCTCGGCATCGACCCTCAGTGCCTTCTGTGTCCGAAGAAGGGCGGTGCCATGAAGGCAACGCGTGCAGGCACCAAGTGGGCGCATGTAAGCTGCGCCCTGTGGATACCAGAGGTATACAAACACTTACAGACTCTGCTTTGTTCTTCTTATATTGTTTTTTTATATATATTGTTCTACAATAAGTGTTGAATAAACTCTCCTTATGTTGCACATTTTCCTCCTCTGAAGGTCAGCATCGCTTGTCCTGAGAGGATGGAGCCCATCACCAAAGTCTCCCACATCCCACCCAGCCGCTGGTCCCTCATCTGCAGTCTGTGTAAACTGAAGACAGGCGCATGTATACAGGTGTGTGTGGATCTGTGTTCCCTCTGACGTCATTCATCTAGTGATAACCAAAATAATGTTAATGTAAAGTTAAAGCAATAATTATGCAAACACCTTAATTTGGTTATCTTACTTGAGTTAAAAGGTTATGCCATTCAAAAATTCTCCCTCTGAAGACGTGAAGTGTCCCCAAAAAGTTTGTAGGTTGACTTTACAAAGAGACTGGAGGCCTTAACTAACAGATCAACATATATAATTATTTGCATTTTTGCTAATAGAGAGGAAGATTGATACCACTCTCATCTCTGTTAGCTGAAACGAAGCTTCATGTAAACTCAAGTCACTGGAGAAATTAGGTTTCTGCAAACTGTATCTCTAAATGCTTGTTTTACCAGAATCCTCTTATTCATAGTAACTAGGTTAATAGTCCATGTAGACATAATAACCTGTTTTCCAACCGTCTCACAGTGCTCGGTAAAGAACTGCACCACTCCTTTCCACGTGACCTGTGCCTTTGAGCACAGCCTGGAGATGAAGACCATCCTGGATGAAGGGGATGAAGTCAAGTTCAAGTCTTACTGCCTCAAGCACAGCAAATCTAAAACCGGGGAGGCTGGCCTGAGTCCAGCTCGCTGTAAAGCTCCCGCCGAGGCGGAGAAGGTGGGCCAGCGGGCACAGAGACTGCAGGAGCTGGAGGAGGAGTTCTACACTCTAATCCAGCTGGAGGAGCTGGCCCAGGCCCTCGGACTCTCTGAGCGCCTGGCAGATTTCATCTATCAGTACTGGAAGCTGAAGAGGAAAGCTAATTTCAACAAAGCTCTACTGCCCCCTAAAGAGGAGGAGGAGAACCTGGTGCTGCAGCCGCAGGAGGACAGCATCCACACACGCATGCGGATGTTCATGCATCTGCGGCAGGATTTGGAGAGGGTGGGTGCATTTTTTAACACGCAGTGGGATAGTCATCCTCTGTGTTTTTTGTGTCTCCTTGTTTTTCATCATGGAGTCACTGTTTAAACCTAAAAAAATCTACATGCAGACATTAGTAGCAAGACAGCAACACACATAAAACATAAAGCCTAATTGTCAAAAAATGCCAAACAGAATTGTGAATGTCCCTTTTGGTCGAAGCCAATACAGTTCAGGATCAAGTCAAGATAAATGGAGGTAAAAACTAACAAAGCTGATACTGGTGCCTGAAATATTGATTATTTGATTAAAGCCAGCTGAATATAGTAGGGAAAAGCAGACCAAGGCAGCATCTTCTAATCATTGTTTTGTCTGTCCATCCGTCTAAAATCTCAAGTATTTGCTGTATAATCATAAAATCTGATGGAAAGATGGAACATGTGAATGTCGTCTTTACAGGATGGATTATTAAAATAGTTCCAAGTTGATTTTTAATTGACTGATTGTTTTAGCTCTGTGTTTTAAATTTGTTCTTTATTTGAATCAGTTTGTGGTAATTGTTCTTAACATTTCTCTCTCCAAATATATTTTAGAAAGACTTTGTTAAGAAGGCTCAACTACTCCACTGAGAGTTGAGTGGATGAAAGCTTTATAACAGTGATGTGCAGTCTTGAGTTTTACCTGTGAAGTGTGAGATCAGTGTCTTTTTAAAGGCAGCAGAGAGAGAAAAGAGCTCTACAGACAGCTACGTCGTGTCATGCTTGTTTTTGAAGGACAGCACTTGATTTGTCCTTTTTTTCTCTTTCCTCTTTGTGCAGGTGAGGAATCTGTGTTACATGGTGAGTCGGCGGGAGAAGCTGAAGCTGCTGCAGAGCAAAGCCCAGGAGCAGATGTTCAACCTGCACGTGAAGCTGGTGAACCAGGAGCTCTCTGCTGGTGAGCCATCTGTTGTCCTTCAGCTTGGCAGCCATTTTATCACCACAAGCACACAATTTAGAATTAAAAACAACTGTTCCCAATTATAACCTTCCTTTTTATCAAACACTTAGCTGTAACAGGAATCGCTGAGTTTTGATCATCTCTCTTTGTCATCAGGTCTTCCCTCCTCGTACCCAGCGGAGAGCATGCTGTTTCGTCCTCCTCCCAGAATAACCCTGAAGCTGAAAATGCCCAAAACCTCAAGTCTTGGAAATGGAAATTCCAGTTCTAAATCAGGCAACGGGCCGCTCTGCCCGGACAATCGCGACAACGTTACTGAACATGCAGGTGAAGGTCTTGGTCAGGGGAAGCCTCAGCTGCATGGACGTGGTCGGAAGGACGAGCGCTCAAACGGACGGCTGTCTTCCTCCAGCAGCTCGGCGCTGCCCGTCAAACCGAGTGGCAAACCTTTAGCCCTGCACGCCGCGCTTCACGGCCAGTCCTCCAACAGTCACAGCAAACTGGACCAAGACAGATCACGCGTGGCCAAACCTAACGGCCTCCTCGAGAAGTTAGTGGCTCAGAAGGACAGTTGTTGCCAGACGCCCGGTGACCAGGACGCTTCAAATCAGGCTTTGGACAAGAGCAGCTTTCGCAAGTCTGCCATGGAGCACTTTGGCAGATCCTTCAAACAGGCGACTATCAACTTAGTACGGACCACAAAGGACCTGCGGGCCTCTGACAAACTGTCCCGAAAGGGCTCAGCCAAGGAGACACTTTGGGCTAAACCTGTGTCTGAACACAAAGTAAAAAACCAGAGATCGTACCAGGACAATGATGGATACTGTCCCGACCTGGAGCTCAGCGACTCCGAGCCGGAGGCCAAAGGGAAGCAAAGGCGGCAGGTTGGGCTGCCTGATGTTCAGAGGAAAGGGGTCAGTCGTGGGAAACAGTCGCTGGGATCCAGACACCCCATGCAGAGGTGACAGCTGTTCGTCCACCCGGCTCACCGCCGCTGTTCTCTCCTGACCTTCTCTCCCAAGTGCCGGGCCATCTCTACGAACAAATCTCTTATCAGGGACCAGAACCAGACCCGGTGCTGGTGGTGCTGCAAACATAAAGCCGAAGATGCACGAAGAACAACAAGAACATCTCCCCGTGGGGTTCATTTAAGAAACGTAGCCTTGTGTTAGTGCTGGTTCGAGAGGAACAAACCCGCCAGTCTTCTGAGATTTACACGCTCGCCTCTCATTGTGGCCGGCTTTACATTTTGTACTCAACTTTGTATTAAACACTCCTGTAACTCCCCACATGGGTTCAATTTGCCTTTGATTCAAACTGCTGTATATAGGATGTTCGAATTGGAATGTAAATAATGTTGAATCACACACACATTCCACTAAATCGATGCTTCGAAAACTGAATCAGCAGAAATTAAAACCGACATGCCGGAGGGGGATTTTGTAGTGAACTCTTGTATCTGCTGCACCGGTTTCTTGCACATTGTCTGTTGCAGTCGACCTGTTTTCCCACAGGTGATAAACTGACTCGGTGACCTTTTTTTTTATATATATTTGTCAAGTAGTAGATTCAGTTTTATGAACACAAATGCCTTTTGTGTGTAGGAATGCAGTTTGGCACTGTTAGTACCTTCAGTGATGGTTAGATTTAAAGGATCATGAAAAAGTTTCAAGCTCTTGTTGCAAAAAAGGGAAGAAATGTGTGTAAGAAAGCAGAATTACATTACCTCATGTATCCCCCAGTAATGTGTTTGAAGCTGGATGCAAAAAAACAAAGACTGAGTACAGATATATAAATGATTGCCTTTGTTACTGGTCTCAGATCACCACATGATCAGCCTTCATTATCAAACGTGACATATTGCAGTCTGTTCTGTTACTTGTGTCACTTTTTTTGATAATAAATTATCTGATGAGAGAAAAAAATAATGTGACCAAGAGTTTGGTGTCAAGTATCGGTATGTTCGGACTCAGTATTCAGTGAAATCAACAGTTTAAAATGTAAAGAACTCTTTTCTTTATGAGTTTAAAAGCTTAAAAGAGACCCTAAATCTATCCTGACAAGAGCAAAGCAAAATCAAATCAACACTTTAGATAAGAAGACCATTAATCAAATTAATTTTAATTTAATGCCTCATTTTAACACATGAAGAATAAACTTGGGGCTTTCACGTTCATATCCACTTCAACAATAATTTACAGTACACACTCAACATAGTTTGGTTGTTAATTTAATTTGAAAGAAATAATGCTAAAAAATCCCCACTATGTCATGAAAACCACTATAATACATTTTGTTCTTTATGTCTTTTGTAGGAAAAAATAATATTTGTGTCCTTATTTAGATCACAGGCAATATTATAAGATTAAGTAGAAATGTATTAATGCTGAAATAATTTGCTGTAAAGGAGATTACCTAAAGACAACAGAATATAACGAGAGTAATAAAATATAAAATGCACAAGTTTATTAAAGACATTAGTGCCTTATAGGAGAACACATTTGAAAGTGATGCAATATATGATGAAAAAGAAATAATAGTAATACATGAGACATCACAAAATGAGGGATCAACTTTTAGCTGCAAGCAGAATTAAGTTAAAATTCTTGCCACAGAGTCAGAGGTTTGCAGTGGAAAGAGTTTTCAGATTAGAAATGAAGGAAGAAAGAATTAATGACTTACAGGCAAACATCAGTAGGATCATGCTTGTGTTGGTCTGATGGATTGGAAGCTAGATGGCAGCATTGCTGTACTCTTTAACTGAAGCCTCCACTGCACACTGTGTTCTCTACAGTGGAGTCAATACACTGTATTTAGTAAATGTGTAAAGGCAATTTTTTTAAATCAGGTATGATGCTTCATCACTGCAGGAAAAGCATGGACCATATTAATAACATTCAAACGACTCTATTCAT
>JAPZDV010000021.1:23889646-23902723 GCA_029814665.1 Acanthurus lineatus | reverse complement strand
TAATTAAGATAAGACAGATGCCTTCTAGTATGTGGAGATCTTTGCTGCAAATTGTGGCATTTTTAACACACATTTACACTTCAGCATGTTTAATAAAATCTGAATACTGTTGGTATTTTTACTGCAAAGTTTAAACTCACTTGAACACATCTTACTCACATTTTAGAGAATAAACTGTTTCTTCTTCAGTTTGTTTTAGATAATAGCTTCTTTTACCTAAAATCGTAAAACTATCCAACATTTAACAATGATGTAATGCAAACATGAGAGGAAAAGCAAATAAATAAAAAATAATTTATCTGTTAAAGGTACTCTGTGGGGGTTTTGATCACTGTTTTTACTAATAGGTTACAAGAAACAACCTCTGAGGCAGAAAATGAAAGCAAACACACACTTGCCAAAAATGCAGTTCCTGGAATGGCCACTTGAGGCTCTCTATGGTGGTTCCTCGTGTCTTGTGTAGGAGACAAACACACATTCCTTTCAAAATGTAGGATGAATTGGATTAATGCACCAAGAGATGATGGCATATAAGAAGAAAACATAAGCTAAAAAAAACTTTGGCGCATCATTTAAATTTAAATTTCATTTTTCTTTTTAAATAAAATCAGTTTATGCCATTATTCATAAGGAAGAAATTATTCAAATCAAGCGCACACTGACTTAAAATCTGTTTGTAAAAAAAAACAAAAAAACAAACAAAAAAAAACTGTGAATCTTTAATATCTTCAGGTTAGGAACAACAAACATATAACAGGCTACACTATACATCACTGAGAAAACTGACCAGGATAATATTTAGCTATTTTCACGCTATGCTAACAGCTGCTGCTGCTGGCCACACCCACCAATGACGTCACACCAGGTGTTTCACGGTCACCACCGGATGTAAAACGCGTCCTCTTTTGTGAGGATAAGGGCAGGGCTGAGATGTTTTGGAGACTATTTTGATGATGATATTAAAAGTTCCGCGGTCTCTTTAAGACCGGAGCGTCTCTGCATCTGCCGATCAGCCAGCAGGCTCGGAGCCGCCCTCCTCGCGCACTCTGCTGCACCCGGAGGACCGACAAACACCGGGTGACCGGAGCGGCTCCGGACTAATGCACTTGGAAGCAGCCAGCAGACACAGACACATAGATACTGGATTTATTTTTGGATTATAAGTAACTGCAGCTTAAAGAAAATGCGCCGGGCCCGTTGTTTGTCTCGTCGTTCCGGGTTATGCAGGTGTAAAAGGTGTAAAAGGTAACCAGACGGCCGCCGCACGCGCGCTTTTAATTCTCGCTCCCCGTCATGCATGTTTTATGTGCAGCCGTGACATTTCGTACCGCTGTAGGATGGACGGCTTCTCTTTAACACACGCCCGTAGTTTAGGTCGCCGTCGTTTTTCGCCTTTGTGGAGGTTTGGCCGGTTCAGCCGGTTCAGCGTTTGGAGGAAACAGCAGCAGCAGCACTTTGATCAAGTAAGTGTGAGATAAACCGCACGAGCAGCTTCCACGTTGCTGTGTGTGATGCACAAGTTTGTCTGCACATCATTCATGTGATATTTAACCCAAATAAACAGAAACATCTTACAGCGGATGTAGCAGAAAAAAAGCAGCTTTGAGTGCGGGTTTATTTTAAAAAAAATGTGTGTCCGGTGATCGGATGCAGGGCTGGAGCTCAGCATGTCCTCGGTGTCCGGGATGAGTGAGCCGAGCCTCGGGGAGCTGCCCATGGAGAACTGGATGTCTCACCTGCCATGTGCTCTGTGGGACACCCCTCTGTACCACCTGGCCATCCCGGGTAGGCTGCCATGCGGCACACCGCACGGATGATGCGGTCGCTTGTTCATTAACTGGTGTTTGTGGGGATGTTTGTAGCGTGTTAGTGGTTTTTCAATCTGACCACAACACTTTATTACCTCTTTATAAATTAAAGACTGTCCTGGCTGCTGGGTACGGAGGCCTTGAGGGTTCAAACCACTGCAACTAAAGAAAATATGCAAATAATGAAAAATGCAAATTAAGAAAAACATCTTCACCAGTTTAAGACAAAAATGCACTGCAAAATCAGACAACACAGTCATTTAAAGAAACATACAGTTAAAACAGAAAATACAATTTTATATCTGCATTGTTTTTTAAAAATAAATGAGGATTTTTTTCTTTACCTACTTTTGTTTTGTTTGTTTGTTTTTTGCATGTTTTCTTGAGCTGCAGTCGTCATAGCTTTTACAATAAACCATAATTTACGTAGTGGTGACCATGTTTTATTATCTCTCCTCCACTTAGGCAGCCACAATGCAATAACCTACTGTCTGGATATGAATGACAGGTCCCCTGTTGACCTCACTCAGCCAGACATGCTTCAAAAGCTGGACAGATACATGAAGCCCCTCATTCGCCCTTTTGTGTACAAGTGGGCGAAAACCCAGGTAATAACTCACAGAAACAGATGCTCCAGCTAGTTAATACTCACTGTCGCAAATGAAATAAGTTAAAAAAGGTTTTTCTTTAACGTTTTAAGCTGGTTCTCACGTGTGCACACCTTGTCTTGCAGGAGTATACGATAAAGCAGCAGCTGGATTACGGGGTCAGATACTGTGACCTGAGGATCGCACACAGGCCCAACGACAGCTCCACCGATCTGTACTTCTACCACGGCGTTTACACCACGCTCACTGTGGAGGTGAAGTAAATGACATGCTGACACGGACGTTCATAAGGTTGCTTCAGTGAAATTTATGCTCCCATGGCAGCCATCTGCATGTTTAATAACCGTAAAGAAAACCATAAAGGACAGGCAAACACTCATCACTGCAGAAATACTAAATCATCTTGTCCGTGTATTTTTTTTTAAAGAATAATTTTATTGGTTATGAATGTTTTGTTACCCTGAAACCAAGATTACAGTTTTCATTTTGAACGTTTTTATGCTAACTGTTGTGGGAACACAGCATTTTGAATTCTTATTCTCTCTTACTAAATAGTATTATGGGATAATAGTTAAAGCTAAAATGTTGTGTCAAGGTAGCTCAAGTACAAAGATTCACAGTGTTTTAGCTCAGATAAATTAGTTATTAAGTGCTGTTTTAAAGTTTGCAGACATTAAACACCATTAACCTCCAGGTCATAACAGGGCTTTAGTAGCAAAAGTGTATTAAATTGATGTTTTTTATTGCTTATAAATTTAAATTTACATTGCAAGAGAAAGAAAGTGTTCCTCAAGTATTTTTTTGTAAAGTCACACAAGTAGAGTCCCACACTTCAGGCCTCTTTCTCAGATGACTCGGTCATTTCCTGTTTTATGCAACAGTCAGTGTGTGAGATGCTGTGACAGTTTAGCAACTCAGGACCTCTTTCACTCTCTGAAAGTCTATTCAATATGACTTTAGTATGAACTTTTAAACCTAATTTGTGCAAAATTTGAGAACGGTTGCAATTCTTTTGAAACACCAAGTCAGAATTCTGTCATAATAAGTTTTTATTTTGAAATACTGGCACATTAATTGAGATAAGTCATTATTATTAAAGCTGGTTTCTCATTATATTGACTCAGAGGATCATTTTTTTAACCACATTGGCTGAACTCAGCTCTTATTGGGAACAAAAGAGCAGCATTTTCAGGTGTTAAATGTAAAAGGTTTTGCCATCCTTGCAGGTGATCCTATACAGCCACGTTTAGCCGTGATATTAAACTCTAAATTATGTCGCCCATGTGGCCTAAATCAGCCAGCGAGCGTTTTCATGAAATTTTATGGTCCTCAGCATGTCTACAAGTCAGTTGTGCTTAAATCTTCCAGGCAGCTTGTATGATAAATCAGGATGTTCCTCACTCATCTTCTCTCCAACAGAGCTGAAGGATGATGAAAAGAAAAAAAAAATCTCATTTATCCAAAAGTTTTTAAGCAGTTTGTTACAGACTTCCATCATGTTTTCAGCCCCATGTGTGAAAGCTAAAAAAAACAAGTCCTAACACATAACTGAACGAACAAGTTTCATATGAGCGTCAGTTTTTGAAAACAAGGTTGTGAGTTTTCAGACTAAATGTTAGCTTGTGTTTTCCTTGCAGACTGTTTTGATGGAGATAAGAGAATGGCTGGATGCTCATCCCAAAGAGGTGGTCATCCTCTCCTTCAGCCACTTCCTCGGCCTGAGCCAGGAGCTCCACATGAAGCTGCTCACGACCATACGCAACGTATTCACCTCCAAACTCTGCCACAAAACGGTAAAAACAACCCCGGTTCGAATAATGACTGAAGTAACAATGCTGGACATTATTTACATCTTTCTTACTGTCAATCAATCTCATGAAAAGCTGTTTTGCAGCTGCAAAAACTCGTTGTTTGGCATCAAATGTGTATGAATCCGCAGCTAAATATAGTCCCCCACTTTAACTCCTGTGTGGCTAACGTTTTCTAAAAACACAGATGTTCAGCTGTTAACATTTTTATATTCGTGACTCGTTTTGCAAAGACTTAAATCTTCAGTGGGAACAAAAGGGCTTTGGTCTGACAGAAGGGTTCAGGCCAAAGAGTTAAAGAGAAACCAGAACTTTTGGTTTTGTCTTCTGGTTTTTAGACCACAGAGGTTACAACTAGAGAATAAAGAAACTATAAAATAGACTTTAGAGGAGAACTCTGGTGACTAAATTACCACCTCGTGATGCAGGTACTCACACGTAGTTCCTCTGTGTTTACAAAGTAAATGTTTAACTTTGTTAAAAAAACAGGAAGGTTCAGTTTCTAAAAGCAGCGGCTGTATTTAACAGCCATTTGACTTTGAATGTGAAAAATAAACTTGCTTCATTTTTTACAGAAAAACGGAATAAAGAAATGTTGAGTCAAATATTGCATGGTGTTACAGGAGTTAGCCTAAGACGTCAGGACTTTTTCTCTTTTTGAGAGAAACAATTTGTTGGTTTTGGTCTTTTCATTGGTTTCTTTTATGGTTATAAATAAAAGAGTAACACCAGCTTTGTGCTCTAAACAACATTAAAGGAAGCTAAGTGTATTATTTTGTTGATTTCAGGAAGTGTTAACACTCCGAAACCTGTGGGCTTTAGGCTGCTCGGTCATTGTGTCCTATGAACACAACATGGCCAGCTGTCACATCGACCTGTGGCCTCATATTCCTTACTGGTGGGCCAACAAATGCAGAGCTGAGGCTCTCATCGAGGCGTTTGAGCACAGAAAACAACATGGCCGACCAGGTAAATCTGCTGCTGATTCTGATCGCTTAACACAAGTACAGAATAAAATTGGTGACTTAGTGCTTAGTGCTTTTAATTGATTAATGTCTGTGCATGTGTGTATTTTGTGTTTTCAGGAGGTTTCTTCGTCACGGGAATCAACCTGACAGAGGACCTGAAGTACATCTGCACACACCCGACGGAGTCCCTGAAGGACCTGGTGATGTCCACGTATCCCACGCTGCTCGGCTGGGTGAAGGAGCAGACTCCCGGCTCCAGAGTCGGCTCCCTCAACATCATCGCTGGGGATTTTATCGCAGAGAGCCAGTTTGTACCGACTGTGGTCGCACTGAATGAGAAACTCCTGAAATGGTCCTCATGACTTTACAACAGTTTTGCATCACTCTTTTAAAAAAAAAAAAATGTGAATCACAGCATGAAATTACACATGAGCTTGTTTTGTTACGAGTGACAGAAAAATACTTAAGTACTTGAATTATTTATCTACATGTCAATGGTGCCATATGTAACATTTGAGCACCAAATACACTACAATGCCCCCACTTAGAGGTTGAAATAGTACTGTGTACTGTATTTACAGGGTTGATGTTTGGCTTAAATTATGCTGTGGAAGTAGAAGAGTGCATGGCAGCAAAATGAATGTTGACTAAACATGTGACTGTTTTTATTTAGGCACCTTAATGAAAATCAGAAATCTTAACTATTCGAACAAACAGGAAATTTACATTATGAACATTGAGCTTTTTATTATATAAAAATGTTCTGACCCAGCAATTAAGACTGGTACAACGGATTTGAATCAGATTTTATCACATTTTTGAGCCACACTCGAACTAAATCCTGAGAGTTTTTAAAGTTTTTACACTAAAAGGTGCTAAAATGTTACATATAGCACCTTTAATGTTCTTACTGGAGGCAGTAAAAATGTACATTTCAGTCTTAAAGCTGCTTAAAAAAAAGAAAAAAAAGACTTTTTGGTACCTCGACCTGCACTTGTTTGTTTACATTCAGTTCACTATTTATGCAATGTACTGTATCCGTTTTCAAGAGTCAGCAATGTGGCCAGTTTTATGTTACGATGACCAAAGCAATAATGACACAACTAATCTCACCTTAATGTAGGCATTTTAGACTAGTAAGCACAAATATATTCAATGAGCACATATGACTGCAATGTAGGCATCAAAGTTTTATAGTTATGACATGTGGGCAGCAAGTTTAAGACGTATATAAACCGTTAGCACCTATAAGACATGTATCTACTCATAGGGAATGTAGAGCAGACATCGAACTTATGCAAAATGCATGAAAAACTTATTTGCATGAACCCAACCTTGACTGTTGTGATGATAATATACAGGTTCGGCCTTGACTTATAATAATGCTGCACCGCTGTGCCTGTGGAGATGAGCTTTTACAATAAACATGAGCAATTTTTAAGCAGATCGTCACACTTTTATGCACTGATCATTTACAAAATGAGAATCAATTTTAAGTTGGAGTTTTGTTTCCAGGGTCCCGAGTTCCTCAGATTTAAATGGTAGTTAATGAGAATACGACAAAGCACAGCTTATAGTTTTAACTTGAACACGTTTGGAGGGTCAGTGTGTGTTGACACGGGAAACTTGGGAATCCTGGGAACATAGATGTGCTCCATAAATGTTTCCTTCCAAGATGCCTATGCTGCAGCGGCACAATCTCTACCCACCAAGGCATTTTTGCTTCATTTACAACAAAAGAAGCAGCCATGTCTGTGATGCTTTCAGTCCCTAAAGGGCCACAGTGGGGAAAAAGCTTTTGTGTTCCCTTGCAGTATGTGTTCCCCTTCAATGCTTTTGCATTCCCTCACAATGGCTTGTGTTACATCATCTGTCTGAAACTCTGCTGTTCTGGGATCTGTCGTTCCACTGAGCCAACATGATGCAAAACAGGCAAATAATTCATGTAAAGCTGTGTTATTCAGACAGGGTCTTTGTGAATGATTGTAAATTATAAAATGAGAAAATATTGCTTACATTAACTTAATGGCCTCTACTGTTTGCCTGGAGCAAAAAGCTGTTCATGGTGTAAGAAATGTTCCTATTAACCGTAGGAAATGGTTGTAAAATATTATGCATTTAGTACTGAAACTGAAATGTGCCACTGGGATCATTCTTGACTTTTAATATGTTACATTTTAATTGCTCAGTTTTTTAAAACCCAATTCAAATTGATCAGCTGTATTTGCATCTTGAAGCTAAAAATGTGCCAATTTAGAATTCTGTTTTATTATTCTTTTCTTTGAATGGTTAATATTTGAATTTTGAAATGGAATAAAAAAATATGAAATTACTTTTATCTTTTTACGATCTCTTTCATTTAAAGAGGCTTCATTTACTATGATAGTGTGTAAACAGTGTAATGAATGTATTACAGCAGAGAGAACTCTGATTGGCCAGCTGAAATGTGCTGGTGAGAGTCTGACCAATCAGAGCTGCAAGCATCTATATGATTAGTTTGAATAATTAATTGTATATTTTATATACAAAAATTTAAATACATATAATACATTTTATTATTTGATTATTTTATTTCATTTTTAAAATGCACAGTTGCTTTTTTGTCTGTAGTTCAATGTTAATTTCAACTCCATAATTTAAAGCCACACTAAAAATTGAATAAGGCCCGCTGACAGCTAAAGGACTCACATATTTTTGAATATATAGAATAATGTTTTTATTCGTACTGCACTAACTCCGTCAGGGTCTTTGCTTTGTTCTGCTTCCTTGTTTCATATATCCTTTTGAGCTGCTGCTGCTCTGCGAGGTTGTTTTAAACATGTTGATGAGTTTGTCTTTGCAGGTTGGAGGTGAAAACTATAACACCAGCACTTTCTAAAAAAAAAAACATTTGCTGCTTAAAATGGGAAACACAAGCTTTTTATCATCTAAGATGCAGCAACAAATATCAGGTTTTTGAAAAGGTGACAAAACATCCACCTGAAAACAACTTTTAAGATGTGCGATTACATTTTTATGATAAAATCCCACTAAAACAGTAGACACTAAGCCAGTGGGTTTTGTTTAATTTATACAAGCATATGTTAAAAGTTTATAAATACTGTATATATGTTTAGACCAAGTCATGATTAAAGATTTTTTTTAGCTTTGAATACGTGTTAAAAGATGATATTTCAAAGCTTTCATACGGTTAGCTTCTGTCTTTTTAATCTGTCCTGTTTTAATTGAACTTTAATTGAACCACACTACTCCGGTTTGTGTGTGTGTGTATGTGTGTGTGCATACTGTTGCTCCGCCCCCCTTCAAACGTCACGGATACAAAACAGGAGGTGTTTCTCATACACACAGAAAATAAAATATGAGTGGACTATTTTTTCCGAAGTTACATAAATGCTATTTCCCCGTATGAGCTGAAGTTGTGACACTGGAAAGATAAAACATCACCCATCATTCAACAGAAGAAGAATCAGGAACTCATCTTCCTCCTCCTCCTCCCCCTCCGTTTTTGTACTTTGTAGTCGATCGTTTGGAGGAATTGTATAAAGGAAGTGAACAGGATCGATCATATGATGTCAGGCCTGATCGGGTCTCTCATATCTCTCTGGTTTTTCAGTGAGTCTCGTGCGGGTTTGTGACGGACTGCGCGACATGGATCTCACCTGTCAGGACTGGATGTCAGCCTTACCTGAGGAGCTGTGGGACGTTCCTCTGACAGACATGGCCATACCAGGTATATCCCACACCTTTTCTCTTCTTTTGCTCCTTTAATTATGACCTACAAGTGCAGAATGTTACTCCTGTGCGGCATAAACGCGCACAAAATGATTAATTTTTCCAGCTTCTATTGAAAATATGAATATTTGCTGTTTTTCTTTTGACAGTAAACTTAAAATCTACCGGTTTCGAAGTGTTGATGGTCTCTAATTTGATTATTGCTTTCCGGTTACTAGTGTCACCAGAAACCAGTCTGGTCGTGCAGGAGCTTTAAGCTTCATTGCGTCTGTTCAAACCTGTTTGCAGGGAGCCATGATGCCATGAGTTACTGTCTGGACATAAACTCTCCTTTGGTTCCGTCTGAATCGGACTCTTTCCGGCTCCTGGATAAACTTTTCTACTGTTTTACGAGACCTCTCATCTTTAAATGGGCCACAACGCAGGTATGTATGTTATAAAGGTATAAAGCACGGCTGCAGCTGCCAAAAAAACAGCGCTGACCAAAGTGTAGGTGATGTGCTAAAGTGGTATGAGGCCCCCTATAGGACTCAGAGGGTATTGCTGTTGTTTTATTCCCCTGCTTGTCTCCGAGGCTTATTCACAAACTTTCTGAGTTTTTATTAAAAGTTTTACCAACCTTTATAAGTCTCTATCAAGACATGTTGTTTTAATAAAAAAAACCTTTGATTTTGTATCTTGTATTTAGTATTTTGTTTTTAATGTGTTAGCCTATTAAAATTTTATGTGAAGTTTCGATTAGTTTCCAGGTTGGTTTCTCTTTATTTTTCAAGGTTAAATTTTTATTATTTATTGAATGTTTTAATACTTTCAACGCAAGTTTTTGGGTTTAGCATAATATGGAGGGAAGCATCGGGGCAAAGATTTCTGCAAGTGAGTGGCACATGACAAAATGAAATATATAATTAACTTGAAAATTAAAATTATAGATTTCTCTGAGCTTGAACATTGTTGTGTTTCCATAAAGTGAGTATGAATCTCAATAATGAAATGGTCATTTTTAGTCTTATGACTATATTCTAATGTGGAAAATGTTAAATATTTTATGTCTAAATGACATTTTTGGAAAAAAGTGATTTCCTCCAACCTTAACAATGAAGGGAAAAGATATTTTAGCACAGTGAAAATGTTTTTAAATGACTTTACCAACAAGAAAACATGTTATTTCATGCACATACTGTCATGTCTCATGGGATTGTTTTGGTATAAGTATTTTGGTTCATGTTTTATGAGCTGCTCTTCTTGCAGGACCGAGGCATCGAGGAGCAGCTCTCGATGGGGATTCGGTACTTCGATCTTCGCATTGCACACAAACCCAAAGACCCGTCCTGTGACCTTTTCTTCACACACGTCATATATACACATTTAACAGTTTTGGTGAGAATGTTGATCTTTAAATATTCTAAATTAGAAAGTTTAGGCTTTTAAAGTGTCTTCATAGTAAAAATCTTTTCCTCAGGAAACACTGATGTCTGTTGCCGCCTGGTTGGAGTCTCACCCAAAGGAGATTGTCATCCTTGCCCTCAGCCATTTTGAGGGAATTGATGACAAACTCCATCATGCCTTCATTCAATCCTTGAAGAAGCTGTTCGGATCAAAACTCTGCCCTCGAAAGGTTTGTTTTCTCCTCCTGCAGCTGCTGAACGATGTAAAAACAGCACAGTGACTCAACAGCCTCACCTGCCCTCCACAGGAAGCAGTCCTGACCTTGCGGAGTCTCTGGGCGTCTGGTTACCAGGTCGTCCTGTCCTACGACTCCCAGACGGCAGCGAGACATCAGGACCTGTGGCCCGCCATTCCTTACTGGTGGGCCAACCAGCGCACAGCACAGGGGGTGATCAGTTACCTGGACTGGTACAAAGAACTGGGGCGTCCAGGTGAGTCTCATTTACACTTCAGCCCACACATTTTTTGTCATTCTGCTGTGCTTCCATGAACATGAACACATTGTTGTTTCCTGTTTTGTTTTCCAGAGAGCTTCTTCGTCTCCGGCCTGAACCTGACGGCTGATAGGTGTTACATCGCCAAGACCCCAGAGCAGTCGCTGAGGACGTTAACCTTCAGTAACTGGGAGTGTTTGAGGAAATGGCTCGAGGAACAGAAACCGGGATCCGACCCTGGGAGTCTAAACATCATCGCAGGAGACTTTGTGGGTCCACTTCCACTCTGCCAGCTGGTCATCGCACTGAACAAAAAGCTTTTACAGAACAAATCCAGTGATGAAAAACATTATTAGCTATGAATGTTTTCCATTGAAAGAACCTCTGAATCCCTAATTTCACCTTTTCTAGTTTTCTGTCATTTATATGCATTTTTGGTCTCATGAAGAGTTCTGACTGAGAGAAATGTTTTTTCTTTTTGTTTTAATCTGCATTTATAAGTCTGAACTTCTATATTTTTTTAATTTTTCACCAAAAAAACAAGCCATTTGTTTTGAATCTACAGCTTTAATGTGCAGCTTATGAACATGTTTACAAGCAGGTACATCACTCCTTTATAAAATTATATTTTTTAAATGTTTTAAATTACTGTACAAAACATACACAGTCTCTTTTTTTAAAGATGTTTGTGGCACATTCTGCAGTCTGCATGGACCGGTTATCTCTTCGGTCCTGCAGCATGAAGCATCGCTCTCCTTCAGGCTTTGTTATCTGCCTGCGAACAGTTTCTTGTAGCGGCCATAAGCAGCAGTGCTGATGATGACCTTGACGACAGCCGAGCCTTCATCTGCATTCACCTGCACGCCCTGAACTGTGGCTTCTTTGTACAGCCAACTGTGGATGACATGCACGATTACTATGGATGGTCTCTTGTTTTAAATGTATGAAACACCGAGAGGAGAAACAGCTCTCACCTTAACTGTGGAGTGCTGAGGTCGACTTTGAGATCCAAAATGTGTTTTCCTGTAGAGTTCACAATCTCTTCTTCCACTGCTTTCTTCAGCTCATCCAGGCCTCGCTCCTCTAAGGCGGATATGGGCAGAACACGGGGCTCCGAAAACTGATAACTGAGAGGAAACAGGAAGAACTTTGATAAAAGGTCTATAAGATAATGTTACTTATGATAACACCACATGCCTCCAACCTCATCCATATTTTTTTTTAGCACTGCATAGAAGTTTTGTCATGGATGTGCTTTGAGTTACTCAAACTGCTTAGTATTTATGGACACTGGATACTTGAGCAGAAAAAATCTGTTAAGTTGCATTCAGGTGTACAGGTCGGTGAAGCAGTTTCCAGTTTCTGCTAAATAAATCACATGGTATCAGATTGGTGCACAGACTCGTGTTCTTCTTGCTGATTCTTAATTCAGCATTTTATACATTACTTAAGGCATTTCACACACTGAATGAATGCAGGAGATCCTGGAAAAACACAAAGTTTTCATTGGTTTCAAGTACAGTTAAAAAATGCTTTTCATGACCTAAACTGAGCTGTTGTTGTTGTTATGTGAGGCAAACTGTTTTGTATTCAAACTTCTAAATCTTACAGGCTGGTCTACAGATGCTTGTATTTGAATTTTTTTGATCTTGCTCTGATTTTCTTTTCTTAATAGAATTTGAAAGATCTTTTAAAGTCTTAGAACAAAGATTCTTTTCACTTACTTGTCAATGAGGTCAATTTTATTGTGGACTTCTATCATGGAGCTCATCAGCCTGTCAGGGATTTGCAGGTTCTTGAGGACATTGAGTACGTTCACCTTCTGATTCACCGTCTCTGGATGACTGATGTCTCTGACGTGAACCAGCAGATCCTGGAGGTTCAAGAAAGATGAGCTTTGAGTGAATAACTCTTCTCCTGATGTCACACTGAAACTTTGGATTATTCATGAGCCAAACAGCCTGCATTTCATCACAAACACCCTCAACATCAGGTACACACTGAGTGTTTTATGTCCTCCAGGGTGGCAGAGAAGGAGTCGATGAGCTGGTGGGGCAGCTGGGACAGGAAACCGATGGTGTCCACGTACAGAACCGTCATGTGACTGGGCAACTGGCCTGCATGGACGGTGACATCCAGGGTGGCGAAAAGTTGGTTTCTGGGTTGAAGGTGGCTGTCACCAGTTAGAGCTTTGATCAGAGTCGTTTTTCCTGAGGAAACGATGGAAAAACAAGGTCAGTATCATTAAAGTGAAGCTCTGAATATGTAACCAG
>JAPZDV010000021.1:23871434-23887361 GCA_029814665.1 Acanthurus lineatus | reverse complement strand
TAAATATAACTCAAGTTAGACTTCTTTATTATTCAAATAGACAGCATGCTAGCTTTCTGATAGCCTCTTTGCTATCGTGTTTCGCTCGAGACGTACTATTGCGATATTTTGCCCAGAACTTAGTCTTACAGGCAAATTTTCCCTACAGGCTGTGCAGGGTATTAAATCACGCCTTGAACAGAAAAACATTTTAATGTGTTTAAATGTTTAAGATTACATTTGACAGTAGTTCAAGGGCTATTTGTTTCGTAAATCCAACAATACTGAGACTTTTCTACCCCCTTAGGAAAGATATAATCTGCCTAGGAGCCTAAAATAAGGGATAAAAGTACCCAAATTCTCATATCCTCGTCGTCTTCCTTCCTGTTTACGTAATTTCCTTTGTCGTGATTTTCTTTACATATTTAAATTAAATCAACAATCCATAAATTGGACCAAATCAGCACATCGAGCGTTATGTTTCCATAAATAAAAAAGAAGTGAATAACGAAATATATTTTTTGTTCTTTATTGGTGCATCACGGGTTCAGTCTGCCGCCTGGCGGACTGCCGGGTAACTGCACTTTTGGGAATTTTATTAGCATAAAATACGGAGCAGATTGTCTTTATTTATCTTGTTACGAAGGACGTTGTAACTGTATGTGTAGGTATTGGAATTGACAGTTGTTTTTTTTTGTAAAACTTTATTTAACAAAAAATCTTTCTGCCGTCTTCAAAAACCACGGTTTCATTAATACAAAGCTGAAAAAACGTAAGTACCAAAACTGCCGATCAAGTCATAGAATAACCTAAAATAAGAAGAATAAAAAAAAAAACACGAGAAAATAACAAATGACAAGTTAAAAAATGATAAAATTAACGTATCAGACGGTGGCAAAGCGGAAGAGGCCCACTGGGCGATTTGCAAGTTTTTAATATTTTTAAAAGATGGTTAATAAATTTAAGGATTTATTAAAATTTACTTTTAAAATTTTTTCGCAGCAGACTCTTTTTATATCGCACGTGTTTGTCTAAAGCTTTGAAATAACACTGGCAAGTTTTAATTTAGTATTTTTTATTACAGCAATCTGCTAAGGAATTGATTTTTTTCCGAGAAGCTGAAGAAAATCTGAAGCTATAAAAAAAAGTTTCTAATTTAATTATATTTCATTTATATATGTAATATAAACTTTGTGGCTTTGTAATTTTAAACACATTATATTCGTTTTTAAGAAAGCTCATTTTCTCTTGAATGAAATTTAAAAAAGATGAATCATTAAAAACTTTAGCAGTATGAGTTTTAGAGCGCTTTCCTTCGCGTTGTGTTGATATTTTTTGTTTTATTTAGATTTTTATTTTTTTAAAGGTGCTTCCCACTTCACAGCTTGTAAACGTATGAGTGACTTCACAACAAGTCAAACAGGTTGGACCGATCTTCATAAATGGCTCCCAACAGGATACGCTGATGGAAACTGAAAGGGTCGAGTTTTTAAACTTATTTCTGCGGAAGAATCCGTATAAGCGGCAGAGTTATTGTTCATTTAAATCAGAAAAAGTAACGAGAGAGCAGGTATGGCACAACAAGCCGCAACATGACCGGCAATGAATTCCTTTAGCGTGAATAAAGGCGTGCGTGTGACTTGGAGTTGTTAAAGGGAGCGAGGAGAAGACAGGTGAGCAACGTTAGGCCGATATTTAAGTTAGTAATGGACCATACTTTGTTTTCAGTGAGGAGGGTAATATTTTTGGACTGTTTTTGCGTTTTGCGTGCGCCAAACTGCCGTCGGCGGGCGATGCCGACAGCGCTGTGGCGCACAGGACTCCTGCTCTGCTTCCTCACTTTCTGCGCCAGTTTGGGTGAGATGACTCGCTGTCTGATAATATCACACACCGAGATAACAATTTACACCTAAACTCAGTAATGAATAACCTGCGTGTCACTTCTCTCCCCACAGAGAATGACTGCGTCCTTGGCGTAGTCGGACGGCCGGTCTCGCTTCCCTGCTTGTACCCTAAGTTATTAAACTTTGTGAATTTTTCCATTGAGTGGCGGAGGGACGATGAAGTGGTGCTCAGATCGGTGTGGAAAGGAAATGTAAATGTGGAGGAACTGAGCCTTAACAGCGCCACAATCTCAGCTGACGCTGCACAGACTGGAAACTTCTCCCTGGAGCTTCCCACAGTTGATCCCAAAAAACAGCACAAGAACTACAGTTTATTCATCGTTTCAGAGGAGAATCACAGTGCTGCGCTGTGCACGGTGTGTCTCAGGATAGCAGGTCAGTGTCAAACACACAGGAAGGAATCAGATTAATATTTAACAGGAACTAACTTCCCTCTTCTGATTGGCTGTTTGTCTGCAGCCAGTTTCAGCCCCCCACAGCTGCAGAGGGAAGAAGCAGCTCAGGGAGATGAGACGGCCTTCCTGTGTCAGACCAGCGGTGGATTTCCTGAACCTGTCGTTCACTGGCTAATCAACAACACAGAGGAGCCCCCCGAAGGCTCAGTAAGGACCACAGCAGCATCACTCCCGGACTCCAACCTGTACAACATCACAAGCCACCTGACGGTCAACATCTCCAAAGGCTCCAGCGTGTCGTGCACCATAAAGAACCTGCTCATGAATGAAACCCTGACCTCCACAAGCCGTGAGTGATCAATCATAGAGTTATTAGTTATGAAATGCACCACTGGTTCACTGATTTCTGGTTCTCGATGATGCTTAGTTGGAGCGCCGGCCAGCCCGGTGGTGGGTCGGGCGTCAGAGGCCTTGTGGATCTTCAGCACGGCTCTCTGCGCGGTGGTCGGGGTCATGGTGGCGGTGGGAGTCGCCTACCAGATCCACCTGGACAGGATAAGTAAGAAGAAGAAGCGTGAATACCAAAGCCAGCAAGGAACCAGAGGTGAGCATCTGATCACAGCCGTTTGTGGGTCGAAACATGAGCAAATACTGTTAAAGTAAAGAGTAAAAATGCTCAACAGAATCCATTTTTCAAAATAAAACTACTCGTATGTCTAAAGGTTTCACCCATAGGTCAGCTCTAAGAGGCTCATAAGCCATTAAATTGAGATTTTAGGCCCTTTTGTTCAAACATTTATAATATATATTAATGTTTATTTCTCACAATGTGTTTATGTGTGTGTATCCTCACTGTTTTGGCTCTCCACCCGTTAAAATGGAGGCTTATGTGTCTGTAACACCTCACTACTTTTAATGGCCTTCATGTGGACAGAAGTTATGAGCAGTCAACCAAAGATTTATTTCTGCTTTTCTCTCAGGGGCCTCAAAAGGTGAATGTTTCTAATATTACTCAAAAAATAAAATAGAGAAAACATTTGAGGAAAATATACATCATGCAAAAACTTATATATGGTGACCCTTTAGTTTTCTGAGACCCCTCGAGGGGCTGAGACCCCCAGGTTGGAAACCACAGCTTTTGTTTGTACTGGTGCAGAGACCAGACCTGTTTTAATTTAGACCCAGTTCCATGTGGAGGAACCTCCGAAGGTTCCCACAATCTGGGAAATGAAGCTTGTGTCATTCATGCGGTTGATCCTGAGCAGCCACCGTTTCTGTGAAGAGCCAATCAGAATACAGCTCATTAACATAGCAAATTTTATGATCCAATCTAACCTGTTTCATCACAGGTTGCATTTTCAATTGCTAAGAAATGTTCCTGAAATGTTCATCTACATTTATTTAAACCTTCTGTTTATGTTTCTGTGACCTCTCAGCTTTTTTAAAATGAGTGTCTGTTGTCATCAGGGTACAGAAGGAGGCGTCCATACGAGTACATGGAGGAGACGGAGACGATGAAGCCAAAGGAGACGGATGTGTAAAAATCTGAGTAAACAAACTCCTACCTGTGTTGACTTGAGATGACAAGGCACTGATATGTAAATATGAACTTTCACCACTTTAGTACCGAAAACAGGTGGTGACTTTCGTAAAAACAGACTCTGTAAATTAACAAAAAACATCTCAGCACTTCACATTCTTCTGTTTACTGAACTTCTGTTTCTCAAAGGAAGGCCGCCATAAATAATGACACTACAATGAATTCATTATAAGCTGTTTTATTTCCATTTGTCAAAGATCTATTATTGTTTTCCTGTGACAGAAAATATGACAATAAAGAAGCGAGTATTCTCTACATTTGAAATCTCTGGTGACAAAATCAACACAATCTCTCTGGAGACAATAAAAGAGTAAGAAAATTTTGTCAAGAACTGCCAAAGATTCTATTACCCAATAAAATGAAACAGATCAAAGGCTGTTGAAAGTCACATTAGAGTATCTCAGACAGGTAAATGTGTATTTTTCTTGATAAATGATGTAAACAATTAACAGCTTAGCACATCCATCCCACATCCATCCCCTTGTCATTGGATCAACTACACATTTCTGCAGCAAAACAAATCAGCAAAGCATGTTGGCATCAGAGAAAAGTGACCTTTCAAACTGCATCTCTTGTTTCCACAATCGACACATTTAAGTCTTGTTATAGAAAGACTTTCTGCTGTAGCACAGATCTGTTGCACAGTTTTCGTCGGTGCATTTGCATCTTCACACTCAGCTCGATCCCTCCTGCACAGCCGTCACGGAGTAAATGTCATCCCGCCGGTGAAATGTGACGGGGATCTGCTTCCTGATGTCGGCCAAATACTGCAGGTCTGAGGTCAGATTACATGAGGATACAGAGAAGATTAATGCAGATTTAACATGCACAGGAAAGACAACAACACACCTGCAAAAATTCAGTTTGAAACCTTTGGATGAAAGAGCTCGAATGTCTGATTCCTCATAATCTGATCAATGAATTCAATCCTGTATTTGTAACCCTCCTGATCAAAACTAATCGCAGAAACAAGCAAAGGCTCTTCTTTTACTCACCAATGTCGGCATAAATAACAGTCTCCTCTGCTCCGGCTTTTGAGATCACTTCTCCCCTGCAAACACAGTAACATTTAACTAAAAAATTCACAGATAAAAGATGCAACTGGTTATTATTGGAAAATAAAAGTCTTTAGTGTTCAATATTTAAGAGAAGGCAGATATCTCCAAAACTCTGAACTCACACCAAAACAGTCTACATGAATAAACAGCACTACAGATGGAAAAATATGTATATTTTGTTGATTATTAGGTGACCTGTCCCTTTAAATATCACCATATAAAACACTTAACTAAACCTCAAACATCCACAGCAGTAAAATATTAGTTACATGATGATGCATCAGTAATATTTAAGAATAAACAAATGATATATAAAGAAAAGTTTACGGTAAACATTTATCTGCATAATTACTACATAAAACATTTGTACTTAGATTTAAGAGACATTTAAATGTAGCACACAAATTAGTAGAAGAGTAATCAAATCAAATCAAATCTATTTACATAGCACATTTAAAAACAACCACAGTTGACCAAAGTGCTGCACAGAGTAAAACAATAGCACACAGAAATAATGCAAAACACAAATATTAACAGAATAAAACCCGTAAAAAAACAAAACAAAAAAAACATTAAAAATCTTAGAATACTAAAAATATGTAAAAAAGAATTAAAACCATTACAAACAATCAAAGGCCATTGAAAACAAGTTTGTTTTAAGATTTGTCTTAAAAGTTTCAATGGAAGGTGAACATTTAACTAAAAGTGGAAGGCTATTCCATAGCTTTGGGGCAGCGACTGCAAATGCTCGGCCTCATTTACCCACCAGCCTCAAACGTGGAACAGTTAAAAGATGGTGGTCTGAGGATCTGAGAAGAGGGGGGGTAGAGTAGGGGCAGAGGAGATCAGAAATATATAGGGGTGCCAGCCCATGTATTGCTTTAAAAACAAATAAAAGAACCTTAAAATCAACCCTGTATTTGATAGGTAGCTAGTGCAGGGATGCTAGCACTGGTGTAACATGGTCTCTTTTTTTAGTACCAGTTAGGAGTCTCGCCGCAGCGTTCTGTACCAGCTGCAAGCGAGACAAGGATGACTGGCCAACACCCAGGTACAACCAGTTACAATAGTCCAGCCTTGAGGAGATTAATGCAGTTATTACAGTTTTTAGGTCATTTTGTGAAATGATAGACTTATGTTTAGCAATGCTCTGTAACTGAAAATAACAGCCCTTCACGACATTGTTGATGTTTTTGCCAATTTTAAGTGCAGAGTCAAAAATGACACCAAGATTTCTGGCATGGACAAATGGACAAATGGCTTGAGTGGTCCTAAGTGGTTGACGATGATGCTTATGGTGTTGGGGTGACCAAAGACAACAACCTCAGTTTTGTTATTTTCAGCTGGAGATAGCTGGTTGCCATCCAGGATTTCCCATCCTGGAGGCAGTTCAGGAGGGATGTGATGGAGCTGGCATAACAATGAAATTTGTGCTGGTGGAAAATGGAGCCTAATGGAAGCATGTATAATGAAAATAAAATGGGCCCTAGAATGGAACCTTGAGGTACACCACAAGTGATATAGGCAGATGAGGAGGAGAGGCCATCATCTGAACAGAAAAAGTTCTGTTTGATTAATAGGAGGCAAACCACTTGAGAGTGGTTCCCTGGATGCCAACCAGTTCTTGAAGACGGTTTAATAATATGCAATGATCAACAGTGTCAAATGCAGCACTGAGGTCTAACAGGATTAGAATGGCAGAATCCCCTCTATCTAAGGACAACAGTAAGTCATTTGACACTTTAAGTAGGGCAGGCTCTGTCCTATGTCGCACCCTAAGACCTGACTGAAATGTTTCGAAGATGTTGTTGTTAGCTACATGAGACACAAGCTGAGTGTAGACAGTTTTCTCCAGTATTTTGGAATGGAAGCTTAGAGATAGGGCGAAAGTTGTTAAGTAAAGATCTGTCAAGGTTCTGTTTTTTAATAAGAGGCTGGACAATGTCATGTTTAAAACAGGATGGTACAGTTCCATTTAAAAGACGGCTATTTATATTACAAGAGATTGTGGGACCTACAGTCTCCACCACATCTTTTAAGAGGAGTGTGGGGACAGTGTCCAGGGAGCAGGTTGTGGATTTAGTGTGTGAGATGATGTAAAAAATGCTGGACATTCTGTCGAATGTGATTACTTTTTGAAGAGAAAAAGTTTAGAAATTTCTTGCATATGGCAGTGGACGGGACAGGACAGGTAGCAACAGTGGGGCTGAGGACCGAATTTATTGTGTGAAACAGAGCTTTTGGACTGTGAGAGTTTCTAGAAATGATGGTGGCGAAACATTTTGCTCTTGCAGCTTTAACAGATTGCTGATAGTTTGCTGGGGTGCCTTTCAAAATGTCAAATGAGAATTTAAGTCTGTCTTTTTTCCATTTGCGTTCAGCCTGATGGGCAAGTACAGTTTTAAATAAAGAGGAGGCAGAGTAAGCATCTGCAAAATTACTAGCAGTGGATGTATTTATACAGCGACAGTATCTGACAGGTGATTTATGGTTGGGGACAGCATGAAACGGGGTTGAGAACATGATGTATCAGTGGTCAGAGACACCCAAATCATCCACATTCAGCGAGGTAATGGTCAGGCCAAGTGTAAATACTAGGTCCAGAGTATGGCCATGGATGTGAGTTGGGCTGGAAACATGCTGAATAAAATTAAAGGAGTCCACTGTCCCAAGAAATTCAGCAGTGCTGGCATTGGAGTGAATGTCCACATGAAAATTAAAATCCCCAGTGATTAAAATCCTGTTAAACTTTAAAACAACTGATGATAAAAACTCAGGGAACTCAGAGTGAAAGGTGGCATTGTGTTTGGGTGGGCGATACACAGTTACACATAAGACAGGATCTGCACCTCCTGTTTTGAACATAAAAACCTCAAAACTTGAATAAACATAGGATGAGATGGGTATGCACTGGTGACAATTTCTGAAAATAACTGTAATCCCTCCTCCCCGACCACTAGGCCTTGGTGAGCTAAAGGAGTCGTAATTCGGGGGACACACCTCTGAGAGCTGGCTATATTCGCCAGACGTGAACCAAGTTTCAGTGAGAAAAATGATATCTAGGAAGTTGGTGGAGATAAAATCATTTAGGATGAACATCTTGTTTGACAGAGACCTTACATTCAAGAGGGCCAACTTCCACATAGCGACAGGAAATGGAACAGCAGTGCATTTTATGTAAAGAAGATTGAGTTTATTAACACCTTTAAGAGTGCAGCGTGGACGAGAGGGCCTATCTGTGATAACAGGCTGAATAGCGAAATAAGAAGGTGAAGGAGGTGCCAAAGGGGGCCAGCAGGGGGGGCTCGCGCTGGCAGCAGTGGCCTGAGATGAAACCGGAGAGGGATGCTTGGAGGAGGGGGTGTGGTGAGTAAACAGTTGATTGAACAGCGTGCTGAATGTTAGTAGCTAGCATTCGGGAGCCCATTATGTTTGGGTGAGTGCCATCTCTCCTGAAGAGAGACTGGCGGTTCCAGAACAGGTTGAAATTGTCAATGAACTCCACGCTATGTGCTCTACATGCGGACAGCAAACAAGTATGAAGGCTAAGAATTCTTGAGAAATGACCAGAATCGCGACCTAATGTAGGAATGGGACCTGAGATAAACACAGACTTTCCATATGGCTTCAGGAATTCAAAAAGAAATTCAAAATCAGATTTGGTCAGCTCAGACTGTTGAAAAGCTGTGTCATTGGTTCCCACATGAACTATAACTCTTCTAATGGACGACGGGAGTGAAGGCAGTAAACCCTGGAGCTTATTGCAAAAGTCATGGACTGTGGCGCCAGGGAAACAGTGATTAACTGCATTGTGGAAGCGCTTATTCCTGATTATGGAGTCGCCAACAATCAACGTGGTAGGAGGAATAAACGGTGAAGGCTCGGGTCTGCTTGGCTCAATGTCCACTGTGTGTGGAATGGAATGGATAGATGTAGCCGGGGACTGTTGCAGCAGGTGAGCGATATCTTTCCCAGCAGAGCAGCGCCTTGCTGGAGAGCAGGTTACAGGGCGAGGGGTGAACAGCACACAGCCAAGTTGTGAAGAGGGGGCGTGACGCTGAGAGCGGCGATCAACAGGAGAGACAGAACGCTCAGACACAAGCATGGATGGTGGGGGCGGCGAAGAGGGGCCATCAGATTCCGGTGACGTAATGTGACAACCGGTAAGCGGAGGAAAATCATGTCCGTTCAGAATGGAATATTTGTTGGTCAGCTGGAGGGTCGGTGGTTTAAGAGGATGAATGTGGAGCGTTTCAGCATGCCTACTCTTACAGGCTGCGATCCAGGGCTCCTTGTCACTTGGAGTGGAGCTAACCGGAGCCTTGGGCTTAGCTCCCAGCGGGGCCTGGAATACTACAGGCTGGGGAGAGTTGCCATTCAGCCACAGGACGGTCGAATCCAGTTCTCCGGTGGTCGTGGTGGTGACAGCGGGACCCACGGTGACCAGGGAGTTCAAGAACTGTTTTCCATCCTTGATCTGGTACAAGATGGATATCCTCTCTTCCAGCTTGAAGATTTTCTGTGTCAGCCGGAGGCAGCTGTCACATCCAGATAGTGAGGTGAGTGAAGACATGGCTTGTGGTGAGATCAGAAGAGACTGGATCTGTGGCTGCTTCTGGTAGCACAGCTCAGTTGACGTGTTAGCAGCTCGTGTTACGAACGGCTCGTAGGCCGCAACAAAAGAGGGAGATGACAAGGATATTGACAATAATGAGCAAATATTTATTAAATAAGTAAATGCAAAATATGAAATGTGGTTGTGAAGGTCAGCAGTGTAGGCAGTTGTATGGATGCAGTGAATGGTGCAACATGTATGTTGTAGTAGATGGAACAAAGTAACTAACGCAACAGAAACAAAGAATAACACATGGCGCTCATAGCGGCTGGCTGACAGGCTCCTTTGGCAACAGGGCTGGGGCCTTAAGTAACCTGGGTAACTGGCCAGGTGCTCCCAGTTGACTTAATTTGGCTCCACCCAGCTCAAGTCCTGTAACAAAGAAACAACACACACCAAGGCAAGAGAGGCAGGCACTAGGGCCATCACACTTGTTAGCACAGTTAGCAGGTAGTAAGCATGTTAGCTCCTGCGCTATCCGTTCAGTGTGCTCTCACGGTTGAACTGTACTTCTGCCCAGTGACTGACTGTCCAGTGAACCTAGGGCAGGTAGTCATTGAAGCTTCCCCCCGGTTCAGTGTTCGTGTTTGCTCCTCCGCTGCTGTGCTCAGCAGTTTACTTTTTGTAGTAAAATCAGTAAAATCCGAGCATTCAGTGGTTAAGAACAGTAATCCAGATAAAAACAAAGTTAAAAGTTTAACTGATCTAAAAATTCTCTTTAGATCAGTTAAAAAACTGTTTGTTTGGGAGATTGGTCTTCCTGCTGCTCATTTACAGTGTAACCCAGAAGTTTTCAAGAGGATGATTTGGGTGTCTCTGACTTATAAAAAGAAACTTTAAGATGTGACATTATTGGTTATATTATTGGTGTAAGCCATGAAAAGCAAAAATATTGTTGCTATCTATATTTACAGGGGAAAAAATCATGTTATACATCCCTAGTGTGTCAATTAAAACTATGTGTGTCACAATATACGTGTATTGACAATAACTGAAATATTTAAAAAGTGAAATACCGAAATTTTTGTATATTTTGTACATATCCCAGCACTCCTTGAAATCATTTCTGTTGTGCTGTTACAACCATCCTCAAAACAAGTCAAAGGAGAAGACCAGCAAAAGGGAGCCACTCTCTGGCTCTTTAAAAAAATAGTTCAACAAAGTGGGAGATTTTTTAAAGACATGTTGGTAGATACTGTATACTGCATGAAATTCCAACCAAAAGTAATCACAATACCACAAACTTGTTCATTCACCTCCCTCAGATTTTGGCAGAAAGTACACTGCAGTTTGTCTGTATCACTAGAAGGGTCTTTTTTGAGTATTTTGTATAATCTAAGTTTTAATGGAGTTGGACTTAACTGTATTTCCCTGTCTCCTGGTTTCTTCATAGGCAGTATCAAAGAGGGTGAGTTATTCACTTGGGTCAACCAACCCTGGTTAAGTCAATATGGAAAAAAAAAAAAAGTAGACATGGTTTCTGCATGTCAGAATAAAGCCAATCAAACATTCGCCCACTTTAATTTTTATTCCTTTTCCAAGCCACACAAAACACACAATTTAAAAAAGCAATAGTAAACTTAACTTAAAGCATTGTTTGTTCAGATTTTTTTTTAACAGATATCGTGATATTATTGTAACGTGAGTTATTTAAGTCAGAATAATGGCGTCTATCGAGATATCTAGAGAGCTTTTAAAGACACAAATTCTGGGAGCATATGTCTGTCGGGATATGTCTCAGTTCATAGGCCTCATCTACTAAGAACTTGGACATAACTCACAGTTATCCACTAAGAAATGATACATAGCCCTAGCTGTATAACTACCGCAACAAAGCAGGACCAAAACAACCTTGTTGTACAGAACCTATGAGTCGTTCTTAAACAACTGAAAATCACTGACTAATGGCGAAACTTGCTCAGCCTTATTGGTGCAAATATTGGTGTTGAATGCAGACTTACACATATTGAGCTGTCTGATGAAACTGGCCATGTTGTTGTGCTTGAAAAACTTCGGAAGGATCTCCTTAGAAAAGCGTTGCTCGTCCAACACAAGGAAGCTGTTGCCCTCCTGTAAACATTAAACACCACCATGACTATCTGTTCTGAGAGTGCGACTGGATCTATCCAACTAATATATCGATGTGACTCAAAGACTCTATGTAGAAAGTAAAACGGTAAATGGCAGATAGCTTATTTAGTTTTGCTAACGTTTACTAGGCAACAACAGATGTAAATATAGGAGAAATACTCCCTTGCCAACACTCGACGTTTATCTTCGGCTAACGTCACAGCTTGCCAATCGCTCCCTTTGCTGACAAAAAAATAAATAAATAAAAAAAAAATAGCGCGAAATGCGTTTCAACCCTACCTACTTTTCAATTGAAATTTGAATAAAAAAACATTCTACACTAAGTTACATCGGAATCGTTGTCTACTTCGTGTTAGCGTTCACTGTATGCCAATATTAAAAAGTTTTAGTATTACCTGACTCCAGCAAATAAATTCATTGGTGTCTGCATCCTCCACCAGTGTCCACAGTTTAGTGAGGAAAGCTGGGACGTTCGAGTTGTGTTTCATCTCGCAATTTCAAGGACAGAAGCACAATAATGTAAAATGCGTAGGGTAACTCTTCTTCTTCTTCTTCTTCTTCTTCTTCTTCTTCTTCTTCTTCTTCTTCTTCTTCTTCTTCTTCTTCTTCTTCTTCTGATCTTTCACTGACAAGTGTAATGCTGCCCTCCATAGACTGTGACTTAAGCTAAACATGTAATATTTCCCTTAAAACTAAATACAAATGTAATGTTTGTTTGTAATGTAAATTGTATACAATGTAAATGACTATGTAAATGACATCAGAATACCAAGTTACTATGTCATGGTTTACAAACAAGATAGGCAAAATGAATTTCCAAGTTTTCAACTGAACAATTTACTCTCTAATACTTTTTCTGATGTAAACTATGGCTAAGGTTTCAGTAACAATGATTGAAAATAAAAATGACTGTTCTTTGATGTATGGCATTTATCAGTTTCAACAGTGCAAAGCTACTCATCATAAATATTTAGGTGTTCACTAACTTCTGTGCTTTACATTAAATTGTGCACTGCCACTGTGAATATAAACAATAATATATATTAATTTGTACGAAATTATTAGTAAAAGATTAGACTGGACAACAACAATAAAAGAATAACATAAGTTGTGAAGAGTGTGACAATTTCATTGAGAATCAGCTTATTAGTTATACTTATTAGTATTAGTACTATTAGTATTGATCAGTGAGCCATATGATGCATTTATTTTGTGCAGATTTGTAGAGAGTTATGCTTTTTCACTCATGTACCAAAATAATGCAATCAGCTTGAATGAATAAGAAATTCTAATCTGTTGAGAAAGACAAACTAATTGTCCAGGGATTTGATCTAAATGTTATGGAAAATGCTTTTCTCATTTGAGAGTTGAGTGAAAAAGATGAGAAAAACTATTTGGAACATTCCTATGACCTCATCCTCTCCTGCCTTTTGCTTTTTTCTGCTCCCCTACCTTTGTGCTCTGCAGCTTTTTTCTTGTGCCACTTGGCTGCTGTTCGTGTTCATTTTATTGTTTGTCTTCTGTCTGTAAAGAGGAACAATTGTACATAAAACATTGCGAATGTGCCAAAGCATTTGTAATTTGTTCAGAAGTATGGGGAATTATGTTCATAATGTGCACAAGTGACAAGATGATTTTAATGTCAAACATGTAGTTTTGATAATTTCACTTTGGATCTGAGAAAAGGACAATCAGTAAAATTTTAAAAATGCCCAAACTAATCTATATCCACTCCTCTTTTTTTTAAACTGTCCTGTTCAGCAGCTGAGGCATACAGTATGAGAGGTCTGGGTGCCTTGTGGTGCCCAGAACAGATTTACACTACTCTTCCTGTTGCAGTCTTTATTGCAATTTATTAGCCAGGCCACCCCAGCGACACCCCATAGCAAGACTGACACTTCTTCCCCCAGACTGCAGATCCCCCATTCAGCCCCTGCAAGGCCAGTAACATAAGCATCTTTGGAGACTGAAGCATAGGGAAATCGAATCATTTGTTTTGACACAGGCACTGGTTGAATTGTTTAAAATTTTGATCCAACAGAGAAAATTTTCCGAAACTCAGATTTCTGCAAAGTAGCAAATAGGAATTTCCAATTCACCTTGTCACCCAAGTTTTTTCTGCATCTAATGATACAATTTTTACTTCCTTATAATGGATGTAACAGTAGTCTATCAATTTATTATTCTATGCATGCTATTAGTAGAATGCCGGCTCGTAATAAAACCAGTTTGGTTAGGGTGTATTATGTGAGGTGTTACTTTTTTTTTTTTTTACTTTTCTAGCCAACACTTAAATGATTTTAAGATCTGCATTTATAAGAGATATTGGACAATAGTTAGATGGGATTTTATCTTTATCTGGTTATGTTATGTTTGCTCAATAAAAATTAATTAATTTTAGGAGGATGAGACAAAGTTTCTGTAATTTCCATAACCATTCTATAAAATAGTGGTGCAAATATTTATATATTATTAGATAAAAGATAAAGAAATAATGCCAAGTAAGAAAGGGATGGGCCAGAGGGACGCTACCTTACCCAAAGTGTAGACAGTTCAAAAAAAAAGATAAAAAAAAGGTAAAAAACTAACTCACAATCTGGATGTGTTGTTAGAGCCATTTTTTGTTGTGTGTCGTCCCTGGTCGCCACAGTAGGTGGCGCATATAGGCAATTGCTCATGTAAAAGTATAAGAAGAAGAGTTAATTACTCGACAGGTGTGCTGCTGACTGGGAGAGGCACACAGTTTTTCGACCGCCGTTTAGTGGCCTAACTTTGAGCCTTTTGTGTTTCTTTTGCATACAAGTTATGAAAGATAAGTGTGTGTAGATAAACAAAGTGTATTGTTAATGGGATTGGTGACCTTAAAATAAATACGTTTTGAGCACAACTGGACATTGGATTCATTGGAAACGCCACAGATGACGCGTCAATTACAAGTTCCCAGTAGCAGCCCCCTAGTGGCTTAGGTTTTTTTTTGTTTTTGTCGAAAGATCAAGTCACTACATGTGGGATGTGCATGATTCATACAACTCACCCAAACTGGCATGAGAAAAGTGTCATCTGCCAAAAAAAGAACTGCTTGCATCCCTAAAATTACATTTAAATTTTTTACTGTCTGACAAGATGGCTGTACAGACAAAATGTAGTTTGGCGAGGTCAAGGCTTCCTCCGAGCGAGAGGTTTTGTAGAGTATAAGCCCTCATCGGAGCATCATCAGAGCCCTGTCTTGTAGTCTGAAAAACACAACGCTTCCAAGACAAAAGTACAAGTCTGAAGGTCTGAAGTGTTGATGAAAAAAGACTTGCAGACCCCTTGAGGTCACCACTACACCTGTTTCTGGTAACACAGGGCATTAGGCCTGTAACAGATGCTCAACAATAAAAGAATGTTATAAGCTTTGAAGAGTTTGAAAGTCTCACTGAGAGTCAACTTTTTCAGTTTAACTTCATTCCGTTTTAATCAGTGCATCATATAGAAGTGATGTTAGTGCAGATTTGTAAAGAACTGTACTTCTTTTTTGGCACATATGTGTGGCGAGTGGGGATGAAATGAGCTAGAATGCTAGGCCAGACAACGCCACCCTGGGAATTTCACCCAGGGAATTATGACAGCTAGTAGGAGAATCAATTTAAAAAGTATTTGAAAAAAAGAAAACCATGCACAAAGGATCTTTAAGGTAAGGTTTGGGACCTAATCAGAGCTGTGGCTCTCTGGTGGGGGTTTGGGCCAACGGCCGTTGATTGGGAGCCCAGGAAAATCACCCCAACCATACATGAACACACACACACCCCTTAGTGAAACCAAATCAAACTGGGGATGAACGGCATGACACATAGGAAGGAGATCCCACCACTCGAAGACACCAGTCCCCCCACCATAGGCCCGCAGCTTCTGAAAATGATAGGAAAAGGGACACTCTTTAGTTAGTGGGTTATTCTAAATCAACTTGAAAGAAAATAAACCACAAGCAATGAGGACAACAAACTTAACACAATAAACCAAAAAAAGGAAACAGTTTATCAAAATTGAAACAATAATTTAAAGAATTAACGCTAACCGGTAATTTAACCACCATAATCATCAAAGTCAAATCGAAGGGGCACTGAAGGGGCTCTCTCTACCTTACACTATGAAGTGAGGGGAAACTGACAGATTTACGATAATTTTTCAGTGAATAATGACAGGTTATATGATTATTTATTTAAACTCATATTCTGGCCACTTTATATTGAATATGTTGGCATTTTTTGAAAAAAAAAAAAAATATAATAATAATTTTTAATAA
>JAPZDV010000021.1:23838450-23857078 GCA_029814665.1 Acanthurus lineatus | reverse complement strand
ATGTAATTAAAATTGTTTGAATACTTAAAATTGTTGTTTGATATTACAGATTATATTATGGTTAAATTGTTTATGTCTGCCTTCGTCTATGACAGATGACCACACCACCACTGATAATGTTTTATTTAGAACAACCTTGTTGACATAGTTGTAAATTTTCCCAAAATCCTCAAACTGTCCTTTTACATTGTGTCAATTATGTTAATTAATTTTGCCATGTAAACGTCTTTATGTGCTCCTGTTTGAAATCCCAATAGTTACAAAATTCAATGGGAATGGAGGGGCAACAAAAGAAAATACAAAGCAATTACATGTAAAATAAACTTAGGGCCTTAATATAAAGGGTTTAAATCTTTAATTTACATAAAATGTTTTGTTTCTTTAAATAATTTGGACAAAAGTTGCTGAACTTGAGTGAAAGCTCTCTGCTGCAGTTCATGACAAACCTGAAGTCATGATGTGTGGTTCATGAACGAGTTGTCTCAATGAAGCAACTCCTTCTGGTGAAGAGAGGCAGATTCCTTTCTTTTTTATTTTCTATTGATTAAAAACAGTAGTAGGATGATCCCACATTGTATATGTTAAATATGATATGTAAACATTTTATACTGAGAGCCAAGCATGCTTTGAGCAGATGGCCAACACACAAAAATAGGTCAAATATTCCATAATTATGTGTAGTGCTGTTTGTTTTTTACCTAATCAAATGTTTTATACCAAACATAATGTAAATTATAGTATTTTGGCAGTAACAAGGTTCGGTATAATTAACCTAAAGTAGGTCAAACATAAACTGAATCTGAATTATAAGCCCGAGTTGGTAATAAATGAAGAGCCACTTTGGAGTCAAAAGAGTTGGTTCTTATTGCTGAGCCGAGCCCAATGATCTGACTCACTTAAAAAAAAAAAAGCCGGAAATAACATCACGAGAAGTCATTCACCTGGACAGGTAAGCTCCCTGACAGCTCGAAACCACGTGACGGTGTCGTCCATCCTCACAGATTTGAGGAAACCGGCAAATTGTTTCTCTCCAGCTTGAAGAAAACACACAGACTCATTTACAAATCCAGCCGACTCATCAGGGATCTTCAGACATGGACAAATTAAAATCGGTTTTAAGCGGTGAGGAGGCGCGCAGAGATGACAGAACCATTTTAGAGGTAAACACTGAACACCAACGCAAACCTACGACGTTCAAACTGTGCTCTTAATGAAGTTTCTTAATTGATAAAACTCTGTTGATGCAGACTGTGAATGAAGCCTCCACTTTGGGCTGGGGCACGCGCCTGAAGGGGTTCGTCGCCTGTTTTGTGATCGGTGCCGCGTGCACAGTTTTGGTAAGAATCTTTATTTGAAATCTATAATAATCTGTTTTTGTTGCATCGTGCTTTAAGTCACAAGGAAGAGCGCAGGGAGAGCTGATGTTGCCTTACTGGTTCTTCTTGCCCTGAGGAATGTTGTAGATGTGATGTTAAGTCGTTTGGCAGCATGAATCAGCACTGACTTTAAGAGTCAGCTGCAGCTTTATGATTTAAAACTTGCAGTTTATGTGTCAAAAAAGCCACGAATCACCTGCCTTTCATGTGTGTCTTACAGGGAGTGTGCATGCTCTTTCTGCCCAGGATTGGCCTCATTCTCTTCATTGTGTTTTACACCTTTGGAAACATTTGTGCTCTTTGCAGGTAAAGAATAAATCAGACTCAAGCACCTGATGGTAAAAACTGAAGGTTTAATTATAAGGAATCATCTTAATTATATGACCACTAGATGTTACTGTTGTCGCTGGCTTGTTGAAAACGGTCTTTTGTAATCATTCACACCTTTTTATTCTATTATCCTGTCTAACAGCACCATGTTTCTGATGGGGCCAATGAAGCAGCTGAAGAGGATGTGTGACAAAACAAGAGCACTGGCCACCACGATTATGATTGTGAGTGCACAAAACTTATTGTAGATTTCTTTCCTTTTTGCTCTGTTTCATGTCTTGACCACTTTTCTTTAAATATACAGACTTATAAGGGAAAGTTGTTCAAAAATTATGACATTAACGTGGTTAGAAAACTGAGGACTTTATACCGATTTCTCAAGCGCAGTCACAAAATCATCAATGTAAATGCAAAGGAAATCTTGTCAAGCTACTTATAACCATCTTTAAATGGGATTAAGCACACTGTGTCTGCTTACACAACCTGAAATCCAAAATCTTACTCATACTTCCATCACTGGTGAAGGATGATAAAGCCATGCCGTTGTTTACATTTCTCCCTTTCATTGCTCTAGACGTGCCTTGTGTTGACTCTCTGCGCTGCCTTCTGGGTGAGTGATCTTGGCAGACGTTTATGATCCTTTGTAACTTAAAAACATGATACAGTGGTGATTAAATTTGATCTCTTTTAGCCAACAGCTATATTTTTCTTCTTACAGTGGAAGAACTTTGGACTTGCTTTGCTGTTTTGCATCTTGCAAGTTTTGTCATTTACCTGGTGAGTCATAATTTCTTTTCTTGGATTTAAGTCTGAAATGGATATGAAATGAATCGATATTAAGTTATAAAATAATGCTTTAATTTTGTTTTACAGGTACAGTCTGTCATACATCCCGTGTGTGAGGTTTGTAATTTAAATGTCTTTTTTAAAATCAGCTGCAGAAATGTTCAGAATTAAAGTGTCACTTGCGCTTTGTCTGCATATCTGATGTATGTGAATTACTTTTCAGGGAGGCAATATTGAAGGTGGTGGCAGTCTCCTTGAGGTGAAGCCTCCTTGTTGGCTCCGGCTGGATGAAGTGGGTTTTTTTAGAGACTTTCAGGTCTCTTACTGAAGTTACTGAAGTTACTGAAAAGGCCTCCTCATGGTTCTGCTTCAGAGAGTCTGTGACTCTTCTTCTTTCTGCACATACACGTTTTATCTTCTTTATACTTTATATATTGAGCTAATCAATTTTTAGTAGGCACTAATTGCTTATTCCAGTTTTAATGATTGTCAGCTTTGTTTGTAATATGTGTAAATATTGTAATAAAAAGAATGTGTTGTGATTTTTACAAATGAACCCACAGCAGTGTCATTATTTCCATTAGAGCAGTAAACTGAAAAGCAGCTCAGCCTGAACAGTTGAGCCAAAAAGACCAGAGAAGGGGAATATGAGGGCAGTGTAAACTAACTTTATTATTAGTTTTTTAATTCACATGAACAGCCCGAAAATGAATTGGTTCATAATGTAGAGCTTAATTTATTAATTTTTTAAAATGTATTTGCAAATAGGTAGGTATACAGTATTTGATCAAGCATTATAATTAGTAGTCTTTATTTCCATTGTATGCTACATACTTCGACTTTATAACAAAATGAAATAACTGTAGGACTTTATACAGTGACAAATATCATATTTTGAAATACGATACATAACAGTAAAAACTGCAGTTTCAATTGTCTTATTTACTTTTTGCAATGTTGAAATCGTCTGCAACAAGCTTAATCCTAAGTTACTTAGTTCTTTTTAACAGCATTTTTAGTATTAAAAAGATAATTTACTTTATCGTTAAAAATTGCAACAATTGCATAAGATTTTTTTCCTGCGTATTTTAATGTATTTTTCTGAATTGATAATAATAATGATGATGATAGTGATTTTGACTGGCGCGCGGCTCTGTGACGCGCCTTTTCTTGTCGTCACGTGACCCGGTCAGGAAGTGAACTCCATGACAACACTCAGTCTTGTCAGTACATGTCTGCGCTCAAAGTTTTGTGCTTTTGTTAGCGCTGTATGTCTGTAATCATGAGAGACATTTTGTTAAGAATAAAAAACAGCGTACCAGAGAAGAAGAAGACGGCTTTTGTTCAGAGCGACTTACAGAAGTGGGGTTTAAGAGGTATGAAGGATTGTTAACTTAGTCAAGAAACGTAAAGTCTTTAATAAGTTGACAACTAGCTAGCTTTAAGTTGTCCTCATTCATTTATTGAAAAAACGTGAACTAGCTACCTGGTGCCTATAGACAGTGTTTAACTTAGCTTAACAATGACTGTGTTTTGTTCTTTAGTACTCATATTTTGGCGGATTTACTACTGGACCTTCTGTTGTTTTTAGCCCTGACGAGTTGTAACTTAATCTCCTCACAGGGATCCAGCTGAGAAGTTACCAGCTGGATGGTGTGCAGTGGTTAACTGAGTGCCTGAAGAACCAGCAGGGATGTATTTTAGGAGATGAGATGGGTTTGGGGAAAACTTGTCAGGTGTGAAATCTTTCAGTCTTCTCTAATATATAATAATAGTTTTCTATGTCAGTGTGATTTTAAGGTGCATTATGTATGCCAAGTACATCTAAAAGTCATGTCACAAACTGCTTTTACTTTTGTAAAGAGCCCAGTCCTGTTTTTAGTTTGTTTGGTTTTTTTTTAATTTATTTATAGGCCTGTAAAGAAGTTGCATAGTGCACTTTTAAAACACATGTTGATAACTGGCCATTTTGGCTCATATAGATATTGATACTTTATAAGAATACCTTTGTGTGTCAATTTCTTACCAGCCTTCTCTAGTTATATTGAAGAGATGATATATCAGGAAAAAAAACTAAAATATGACTAAATGTATTAAGGAAATGGAAGTGAGATTTTATTAACACCTAAGGTTCTGCTGCTGTTACTGTCCAAAATATGCATGGTGAAATGGGATTAAACTACCTGTTCTGATTTATATTATTAAATATAATTACACTATTTTAGAGCTGAAATGAGCCTATTCATGTTTGCCTACTGACATACTGGCACACTTGATGGAGTTGGAAATAACCTCTCAGAATGATGAGACTGAACAAGAAACTTTGGCCTTATTTTTAAATAGGTTTATACACCAGTAACAAACCTTTAAGCAAATCATGTGCTGTGTAAGGTGTCAGGACTGCAAATAAGAGACATTATATGCCAGGAATTCATAATCATAATTTGTTCCCTCAGACAATCTCTCTGCTGGTTTACGCATCAGGAGCTCTCGGGAAGAAAGGTCCATTCTTGGTGCTGAGCCCTCTCTCTGTCATGGAGAACTGGAGAAGGGAGTTAGAAAGGTACAGACAGACTCATCTATGAATCTACATCCATTTTCTCTAAAGTTCTACTAAGAAGTTACATGTTTAAACCCCTAAATTTGTGTTTTACTTGGTTGCAGCTTCGCACCCTCTCTGACTGTGCTGTGTTATAAGGGAGACAAAGAGAGACGGGCTGAGCTTCAGAGCGAAACAGAGACACAGGACTTTCATGTCCTGCTCACTACATATGAGGTCTGTGGCAATTCTGTGAGAACAAATGACCTAAAGTTTCTTTCATGTTAGAGCTGACATGTTTTTTTTTTACTCTCATTTGCAGCTCTGTCTCAAAGATGCTTCTTTCTTGAAACGGTGAGCTTCTGAGAAGAAGTTATCCCAACAAATCAAAATGATATACAAAGCTATAGTTAGGAGTTGTTACTGTTTCCATGTAATTAAATCAGTATTTCTTCACTCTGCTTCACAGGTGGAAGTGGAACGTGCTCGTGGTTGATGAAGCTCACAGGCTAAAGAATCAAAATTCACTATTGCACAAAACCTTGACACAGGTGCTAAGCTGCACCTGGTTGGAGTTTTAAAGTATTTGTTTCTTCATCTCTTTAAGTATTATAGTTTTGTTTTCTAACTTTCCTCTGTCCGTGTCTTGTGTAGTTCTCAGTTGGCTTCAGAGTCCTGCTGACAGGGACGCCCATCCAGAACAACCTGCAGGAGCTCTACTCCCTGCTTAGCTTCATTCAGCCCGACATCTTTACAGCTGATGAGGCAGAAGACTTTGTCAACTCTTACTCCAATGTACAGAGTCAACCTGCTCTTGGTATGACAGACATTATTATTGTTGCTGTCTATGTTAATAAAATCTAATGTGTGTATTTGATGCACTGTATTTGTTAAGCAAAAAGGCCCTTGTAATTCTTAAGTAAATGAACACTTGTATACTGTTTTCCTCATGCTGTGGATCTTTGTCCAGCTGCTGAGCTGCAGAGTGTCCTGGAGCCCTTCCTGCTTCGCAGAGTCAAGTCAGAAGTTGCCGTTGATTTACCAAAGAAGACGGAGCTGGTGATGTACCACGGCATATCAGCACTGCAGAAAAAATACTACAAAGCCCTTCTGATGAAGGATCTGGGTGAGACTTCTGAACTGTGGTGTTCAGCCTGACTATTAGTGGATTTTTGACCCTCACAGTGCCACTTTTAATATATGAGACAGAATTTACTGGCTGCATAGCATCATGTTAGGTAATAGGTAAGGCTAGAAATGCTACAACTGTTAACACAGGAATCCTCAATGATTTATTCATTATAAGACTCTTCTAGATAAGATAGCGTCTCCCCTCTGCCTGTTTGTGGTATCAAAGGGAATGCTGAGAAATAGCAGGTTAACAAGGGGGATAGCATCCCTCCTTTTCCTCTCTAAAATGTCCTTCTGCCACATGCAGTACAAACAATAAGCTAATAACATTCAATATGTAGGTTTGGGAAATTATCGATGTAGCTCTATTATGGTGAATTATTGTAAAAATTTGAGCAGAATGCTCAAGTGTAAATAATCTTAGACTCACTTGAATCTCATGAATCTGTTTCCAGAGGCTTTTGGAAATGAGCAGGGCAACAAGAACCGGCTGCTCAACATCTTGATGAACCTGAGAAAGTGTGTTGACCATCCATATCTGTTTGATGGTGAGACAAATTATCAAATGCTGAAAAAGAGAGATCTTAGTATTTATAAACTGAATTATAGAAGCATTAATCTAAATTAAATGTTGTTTTTTGTGCAGGAGTGGAACCAGAGCCTTTTGAGATGGGAGAGCATCTCATTGAAGCCAGTGGGAAGCTCTGCCTTCTAGACAGCATGTTGACTTACCTCCACAAAGGGTTAGTCAGTATACTTGTAATGGGGCTCCACCTAGTGGCAGTCAAGGCTCACTTTAATTGTTGCCTCATCATTGTAGCGCCTTTTTTTTTTTTTTTTTAATGACACTTATTCCTCCATTAAAAGTGCCTTGCTGTGTTTCTCTCTCCATGTTTGTGGTAAAGGGGCCATCGGGTCCTGCTGTTCTCTCAGATGACCAGGATGCTGGACATTCTGCAGGATTACATGGAGTACAAAGGTGAACAGAGAGATTCTCTGGCCTTGAAACAAATGTGACCCTTACTCTCATTAACCCTGTCTTTCTTTTGTTTCAGTGACTTTTAGAACATTTCAGTCAGTTTACCAACATTTAACAGTCTGATTTTAATCCTTTTAACAGCCTTTTACAGATTCTGTTGTTGTTAGTATCACAAAGAAATGCTACTGCACTTTTAATTGTGCTTCCAAGCTCATAGAGGCAATTTTATCTTGATTAAAAAACAGAATAACGGCAGGTTTTTAATTTATTCTTTGCAAATAAGTGCTGAATGGAGCTTTTCTGTTTAGGTTATAGCTACGAACGCCTGGATGGGTCCGTTCGGGGGGAGGAACGAAATCTAGCAGTGAAAAACTTCAGCAGCAAAGACATCTTTGTGTTTCTGCTCAGCACAAAAGCAGGTGACTGAAACCCTAAACTCTGAACAGGAAGGCTCCTGTGTCTTTGTCATGTGTTGGATTAAACTGAAGATAAGCAGGTATCAAATATGTTCACATTGTGCTTTTAAAGAATTAGGGATGCAGAATACTGGAAACAATATTTTTACTTTTTGTATTATTGCTGTCTACTGTATTTATTTAGACTTAATTTATTGTGAGTTTTCTTATAAATCAGTTTTCTTGAATATTGTAGTCTCTTTTGTTGAATAAATTACTCAGACACTGAGTAGCTGTTGTAAAGAAAGTAAAAATAATACTTAAAGATGTTCTAAATATTAATTGAGGCCTCTAAAAAGCCTTGCAACAAGTGTTTAGATAAAGTAACTTAGTATGATAAGTTAACAGTGACTGAGCTGCACTCACAAGCTTTCCTGCACATCGAAATCTACAGCATGTTAATGCAAGTAGCTGAGAGTCGAAAGGGGACTGATGCCACAGAGATAAGAGCTGTGGCAGGATGACACACTTGGTTAAAGGAGGCCATTGGCTTCTACCACATTTTCTACATAATGTGAAACTCAGCCGTGAAACACCTTAATTTCCTGCCACACATTGTCTCTCTGTGTTTAGTTGTTGTAGCTATATGAGTAAATAAGAATGTAAATAATACCTGTACAGATTATGTGTGTGTCATTTTCAGGCTTTGTGCTTTGTGCGCCTCCTAACAAGCTGTCTTTGCAGGGGGAGTGGGCTTGAACCTTACAGCCGCTGACACGGTCATTTTCATGGACAGTGACTTCAACCCTCAAAATGACCTGCAGGCGGCTGCACGCTGCCATCGGATTGGTCAGAACAGGTGACATGTATGATTATTTATTCTAACCAGGCTACATTGCAGTATTGCAATCTCATCTGTTTTTAAGATCCAGAGTAATCCACCAATTTAGCTATGGAAAATCTGTCTCTCACAAACAATATAGAAGTGAAGAGCTAAATAACTGGAGAACTTCTTTAGACTTTAATTGTCTGTTACTTGTCCCAGGCCTGTGAAAGTGGTCCGCCTACTGGCACGAGACACTGTGGAGGAAATCATGTACTCCCGTGCTGTGTCCAAGCTGCACCTCACCAACACAGTTATTGAAGAAGGACGCTTCTCTCTGCTGGATCAAGCTCAGTCAGCAGCTGCAGGGCTGCAGGTTTGTGAACTGATGCTAAAGCACAAAACCATCGTCTACAAACGAATCCTTTCAGTTGTCTTTGTTTACACTGATTTTCGTCACTCCTCATGTTTCATTTCCCCCTTCAGCTGAGTGAGATCTTGAAGTTTGGGGTAGATAAGCTTTTGTCATCAGAGGAGAGCTCTGTACAGGATGTGAAACTGGAGAAGATCTTGGGTCAATCACGTGACGGTCAGTGGGTGGATGATGAAGACTTGACCTCATTAAGAGAGGAGGGAGAGGAGGAAGAGAGCAGCTCTGCATCTGATGGGCAGAGTATGTTTTTTGTTTTAAACATGTTGTAAACATATCAGCTTTACTTTAGTTTTCAACATGCAAACTTGACCAAACATCAAAATACACCCCAGATTTTAATGTCAGGATTCATATCTTTGTCTCCAAATATAAGTAGAACTCACTCTTGTTACTCACCATCATACTGTCCCATCCTTCAGACCACATGTACTACTTTGAGGGGAAAGACTACAGTAAGGACCCCAGCTCTGAGGACCAGAAAAGCTTTGACCATTTGCTGCAGGAGCAGCTGGATGAGTTTCAGAGAGCTGCAGGAGAGGGACGAGCTCTGAGACACAAAGCTGGAGTAAGATTGCATCTCTTTCACTTCCAGCTGATGGGAACCTGTTTTTATTTTGTTTTTTAATTTGACAAGATTGAATTTATTTGTTAAAAGCCAGGGTGCTTATAGGGCTGTACGTTAGTTACATTCTGAGAACAGATCTTTAAATCATTCAAAACATATGTGCACACAGTTTAATGTGCGCATTGCACATTGTATGTAGGGCACTTTTGTTTTTTCACATCTGTAACAGATTTTATCTCACTGATCTCAGCCTGAAAACCTATAGACACTGGCCTTTGATATAGGGCACAATGGTTGAGTAAATGCCACTGAATTAGGTCACACCTCATACCCATAGTTTGGTTCCACTGGTACCCACTTTGGTGAATTGCTTCATTTTTGTTCTCGAGTGTTAATGGTCCACTTTCTTGTTACATGTGGGTATGTTATACAAACAACTGTGCAAGGGACCATAGCTTTTTTCATTTAACATAACTTTGCAAACAGAGAACTTAGATTTCTTTCCACAATTGACAAATAAGAACTACCACAAAACAGTCACTGTATGGTAATGGCCATTATGGTGAATGTACATATTTAACTGTGTGACTAACTGTTTTTTTTTTTTAAATATATGCTCCCAGGTTTCACTATCTGTTGCTCTTGGGGTTCCAACAAGGAAGAGGAAACCTCTGACTGAGGCTGAGCTGGAGCTAAGACGCCAGAAACGGGAGGAGGCTGCAGCCAAGCGAGCCAAACTTCAGGAAGACATGAAAAAGAAGCAACAAGAGCAGAAATACAAGAAAAAGTAAGGATTTGCCAATAAATTCATTTTTTAAAAAAAACAATTACCGACTTCACATTTTACAGGCTAACTTTGGTATTATTTAACCTGGAGCTTTTGTTGGTTATGTGCCACTGACAGACTCAGTTGTTAAAAGTCACATTAGAAAGGATTCCTGTTAAGACAGACCCTCATTTTTGAAGAATAAGATCCTTTTTGTTCAACCAGAAACAGCTGTTGTATCACTCTTGCTAAAGCCACCAGACACCATTTACATAATCAACAATTTTAATATAGTAATACTAGACAGAAACAAAATAAAACTCATCAGTCTTGTATATTCTACTGTTCCAAACAATCACTAATGCTGGATTGGTTGAAATAAAACCTCATTTCATTGAGTTAGATGCAAGAATATATGAAGAACAGCAAGAATGTGGATTCATCTGAATTGGAGAGCATGAATATTGTCCTGTCTAAATCAGAATATATGAATTTAGTTCAACCAAAAGGGAGTTTTGCTAATTTATTTGTGTCTGTGGTGTTTGAATGAAGTCTGTTTTAAGAGGATAAAATTACTGTTTCTGTGAATGGAGTCTGGTGGCTTTGATGAGAGAGAGACATAGCAGCTGTTTTTGGTTAAACAAAAAGGATCTTACTTTATCTCTGAAGGGGTTCTTTCTTTCATCATCTTGTCGCTCTCTTAATACAGTCTGAGCCTGTCAATGGCCGGAACAGACACTTTAATCTGGCATACCTTAGCAAGCAAAATTGCCCTGAAGGATCACATTGCAGCTGATTTTACACTGTCGCACAGTACTGCAACAGTTTCAAAACTGGTTGTTCACATTCGTCACTTAGACACAAGGTTGAGTAGACCCTTCATAAAAGGTGTGTTGTCTTCATGCAGGATGGCATGGTGGGAATCATGCAGCTACAGATCACGTTGCCTGCCATCTGCAGACAGTGAGGAAGATGAAGAAGAGGAGGATGACAGCAGCATAACCTCCACTGACTCTGACAACACGGCCATCAACTACGTTCTGGGGGATGTTACTCATCCTCACGCCGCTCAGGGAAACGCCATCATCGTTCACTGCGTTGGTAAGAAACTGTATTCCTTTGATGTTACCATGGCAGGGAAACATAAAATGTGATATTGTGATAAGGAGAAAAATGGTCCCCCCTCAGCACTTCCTCTACATTTGACTCTGTGTGTGTGTAGATGACTCAGGCCGTTGGGGCAGGGGAGGCTTGTTTACAGCTCTGGAGGTAAGATCAGATGAACCAAGAAAGCAGTATGAGTTTGCTGGCAAGATGAAAGGTAAGATAAACTGTGCTTACAAAGAAAATAATTACTCATCCATTACACATTTTAATCTGTAAAGTCTAGTTGAAAATAAAGCCCCATATAGTGTGACAATATTATTTCTTTCAGATTTGGACCTCGGAAATGTGCTGCTCTTCCCCATAGATGACAAACAGTCCAGATTAGATGGCCAGGATCAAGTAGGTTCAGTTCAAATGAAAAACACACGTTGCACAGAGACGCTCTGCTTTCTGGAAATGCATGCTTGTTCCACTGTATGTGCAGCTGTTTTGCAGTAGTAGTGACAGGCAGCATGATAGTTTGGGTGTGGGTTTATGTGTGGTGACAGAATTGTGAAGTTGTGGCAGAATGGCAACTGATAAGATTGCAACAGTGATTATATAGGTCTTTACCTCATATACCCACTTCCTTTCACCCCAGTTGGCCCTGATAGTTGCACAGCAAAGAGACAAAGCCAACAACTTGTCTGGGATCTTTCTAACAGCTCTGGACGAAGGTCTGAAGAAGATTTACAGAGCAGCCAGAAGAAACAAGGGTCAGTCAAACACTGAATATTCAAGTTATTTGCAAAAAAGAAGCATAATTGTTTTCAATGTTGTCTGTTTACAGAGAATTTGTAAAATCGATACATTTTTTAATCAAGTCATCTGTGCTGTAATGACAAAAACATGCTAATAATTAAAGGTGGGGTGAGCAATTCTGGAGATGGCTGTGTGCTGTGATCAGATACTTCAGACACTTCTTCAAAAACTGTGCCTGATTTTTAAATCTGATCACCATTCCCTTTAGAGTAGTCTCCTTGTGCAGAGTGCACCACTTCCAGCTTTCCTGACACTCTCCTTCGGTTCTTGGAAGTCTTGTTCTGCAAGAACATCAAGCACCATCTGCAGTTCTTCGATTTCCCCCCACATTTCCAAGATGGCAACCCTTCAGCTTTGACATCATTTTAAGGAACAGAACAAAATTATTGGTTCAGAATTCAGCAAATTCAGCAAATTCAGCAAGTTTGTGTGGGTGGGACAGGCAACCACATTTTTGTGGGCAAGAAACTCACTCTTAGAAAGCGAAGGGTCAGGTTGGAGAACCTAGTTGCCATCGGCTACACTTAAAGTCATTTGCAATTAATGTTCCCCTCAGAACGTCACAGTTGGACTGAGCCTTTACAGTCTGACTCTGAGGGTATCACAGTAGAAAACCCTGCAAACAACCAGCATGCTCTCTTGCCTCTTCAGTCTTGGACACTGTTTGGTCTGTGGGTCAAAGCCATAAACACACCTCTAATAACTAGTGATGACCCTTCACATTAAGGTTTGATCGTCCTGAGCCTGTTGATGGAGATCTGTGCAGCTCTGATTCAGTAGTCTGCGTCTGTGCAGAAGTCAGGAAATCGCAAACATACATGTACCAGTGGTCCCCGAAATGCATGTAACTCAGATACTGATGATGATTAATTGATGTACCTTAAAACATTTTCTCTTAAAAGCACCTGCTACATGCTCAAAACTGTGCAGCGCTCTGTTTGTTTACAACAGAAAATCTCAGAACTTTTTGATTGCAATTGTAGTTTATTATTTACAATATGGAGTTTCATGTGACTCTCCTTTCTTAAGAATCGCTAACCCCACCTTTAAGACTATGTAAGGACAGAGAGAAAGGAGAGGCATAATGTGTGTGTGGTTATTGTTAGACTTGACTGACAAGATATGCAAGACATGCTGTGTTTTGTTTTCCCTGTGTTATGTGAGTGCACAGACAAATTCTTGTAAACAATTACTAGAACAATAAATGAAAAGAACTGGATTTACCCCAGGTTACTCTGCCCAGTAGAGAAAAACTGATAAGAACCTCTGGAGGTAAAATAGAAATCTACCTTTGGTTTTTTTTCACTTCGCATGATTCATGTCGGTCATGTAAGCTTCAAAAATTTTCTTTAACACAAGTCACGGTTGCCCCTCCTTCAGTTCTGCTCGAGTAGATAGTAAACATAGGAAATGATGCAGTCATACTAACCCTCACTGACATTTTCTCTGAACTGTGTGTTTTCCCCACTAAGCGAGTGTACACCTCCCTCGCATTGGACACTCCACCAAAGGCTTCAACTGGTACGGCACAGAGAGGCTCATAAGGAAACACCTGGCTTCCAGAGGCATCCCCACATTCATGTATCTTTAAAAATTCCAGCAGATAAAGTCTAAAATCTGATATTTCTTTTAACATCTGCTCATGTGAAAGGTCAGAGTATGTTCCCTTAACCTGACTGACAGATACTATCACAGCAGAGCAACAAAGAGCAAAGTGCCACCTCAGGCATCCACCTCTGCAACATCCACATCCTCCTCCCCTCAGCCACAGCTGCAAAGCTCAAACAAACCATCTGATGAGACAGGAGCAGAAAGCCCCAGACCCTCGGATCCTCCTCAGAGCCCCGGGCCCTCAGAGCTCCCCAGTTTCATGAGCGGAGTCCGTGTGTTTTTCTACAATCTGCCTGCATCAGAGAGGAAGAGGCTGGCTCGTTTCCTTATCACATATCCTTTCACACTTGGTGTCTTAATCAGTGTTGTGCTGTTAAACTACAATTATCCCTTTTTTTCTTATACATTATTTATGGTATACAGTTCATGTCAGAGCATGTGTTGACATCTTGTTGACATGTGGTATGTGAGTAAATGCATTTGATGATTTAAAAAAACGCATTTAATGCTGCTCTACATTTAAAATTAACTGAGGATAAAAACAAATTGAAGCCTGAAGGCTCTTTTTCATTATGGCGATGAATCATTCAGTTATTACCATCAAACAGTCATTACCGCCTGAACACCTTTAGAAGGTTGCGCAAAGGGTTAAAAACCAGTACAGTGAAATAAAGATGTGCTTTGATCAAAGCGTGCCAAAATGCCAATCTTCCTTAGCTGCAGTGCACTTATGATGGAGATGAGGAGGAGATCATGAGTCCTGAGGTCACCCACATAGTTGCAGAGGTGGAGAACAGCATCCACACACAGGTGAATGTTACACTAAAGCTTACTGGCAAAATCAAACTTTGACCTACAGCAGAACTCCCCCTAATAAACATGTTTTCTCAGGGTGGGACAGCTTATGTGTTAAAGGAAGTTTAAACTGTAATAGATTTACAGGCTGTGAAATCTCTTAAGTTTTATCCAAAAACAAGGGCTGAGGATAAGAAAACATCATAAATAAACAGGCCCGACAGCAGTATTTCATCTTTTAATTGTGTCATTTTGATTTTCTGTGAACAGGAGCTCCAGGATCTGGTGCATCAGCACACTCAGGCCGTCCCCGTGCAGAAAGACTGGCTCGAGTCCTGCTTCTCCAAACAACGCAAAGTCAACACCTCACAGTTCCTGCATCAGCTCTGACAACAAGGTGGTTTATCGTTTTTTAATCTCTTTGCTTTTAATTATACTTTTGTATGAACATGGCTGCTTGACAATGCACTAAACTGTATAATAACTTGAAAGCAGTTTGCATATGTTGGTTTATATTTGACCTAAGGAGTAAATAAACACCTCTCTGTCCTGCTGTGTTGGAGTTGTATTTGGACACTGGTGCTGAGTTATAGCTTGTCTTTGCGGATACATCATGGTTTGTGTAATAAATCCAGAGCAATAAATCTTTTTCTGTCTGCGTCTGTGGAGGAAGTACAGCACACACACACACACACACACGCGGTAGGTAAAAAGGTGGAGTCTATCAGCTGGGCGGTGCTGCTCAGCGGCAAAGTACAGAGGCAATTCATCCCGAGCGTCAATATTTCATCTGTGCTGGAGAGACGACGTAAAACAACAACTTTACATCAGTATTTCACTCAACGTCGTCTAGCGATTTTTTTTACTCGTTGGAGATTAAACTTTTGACGGTAAACGTGTCGACGTGGAGGAGGCTAAGTCACCTGCGGGAGGCTCGTGAACCTGAAGCAGCGGCGGTGAGTTTTCGCGCGTCAAGTTACATTTGACTTTCACAACATGTTATCTGTTTATGTACTTTGACTAATAACCTGTGTTAAGTACACACTCTGAGGTCTATGTTTGCTTTTTGTCACTCTTTTTTTTCAATAAAACAAGTGTAAAAGTAAGTAAAGCTCCGCATTTAACCGGTTTTTCAGATGATTTTTTTGAAAATTGTAACATTTAAATTCAGATTAATGTAAAATGAGCTGAAAAGATGCCGCTCACTAATTGTCGCTAATATTACAGTTTATAAGAACACATTTAAAAGTCTCAAAATGTGTATAGATGATTGGATGATTTTACAAATGTGATTTAAAGTGCATGAAGTTGACGCGATATTAGAAGTAGACGGAGGCATATCTGGGTCAGCTTAAATGGAAAGTGCAAACAATACGTGTGCGACCACAAAGACGCTTTAAAGAGTCAGTATTTACATTTACAGGAACAATCAGGGGCGTATTGGAGAATAAACCCACCTAATTTGAGCTTTTACAGCCCTGAATTCATATAAAGTGGCCTTGAGTTATACAGAGTTGTATGTGTAGAAAGTTTGTTAACAAAATATTTTAAAGACCTTGAATGTAACATTTCCGTCTAAACCGACACTTGAGGCAATTCATCTTCTAAGTGTCGATAATTAACAACATTACTCGTCAGTATGGCCTCATTTTTTTTGCAGTGTTTATAGTTTTTTGATGTTAATGATATGCATGTCATTAACAATGCTTTGAACAGCACACAGGGGAGACAGCTGTGAATCAAACGTGTCATTACTTAGAAATCCAGAGACATTTTTTTTTATCTTTTGGAAGTTTTGTGGTTTGATTTTCTATCTGAGTCTGTTTTCTGTCAGTTAGAGGCTTCATTTCCTTATTCCCACATGTGAGTTCACTTGTCTCCTGAGTTTTAACCACCCAACGTTTTAGAGAAAAGTCCCGTGTGGGCGACGCTTCTTCGTCACACACTATAATATGCTCTTATGTAAATCAAAAAGACACCAGCAGAAGCGTGGGCTGGCATAGAAATGTGTTTAATGAATCTTTTAAATGCTAATAGAAGTATGTGTGTGAATATGCAAAAATAAAGCTGATGAACTTAATCATATTTTTGGTTTTGGTTTCAAATGAACAGAATTTTAGGTGCAGTTTAAATCAGACACACATGGATGTCAGGAGGAGGCCCAATGATGATGCCCACTTTTATCTACTCAGCTCCAGCACCAAATAGGTGAGAAAGACAACAAAAGTGCCTTTAAATGTTTCAAAGAGTGAAAAAGCATGTACACCAGATCTTTGACTTAATAAATATTACTCTAAATTTATGTTGATAAATCTTTTTACTCACCTACAGTCACATTAGCCAACTGAGCAGGTACTTTCACAGCCACCACAACACACCTGAGGAGGACGATGAGACCATGAGTGCAGAAGAGCGAGAATCCCGTGTTGTCCACAAACCAGCCTCCACCCATAACCCAGAAGGCCACCAACCGTTTCCAGAGCACACCACCTTCACCGATGACTCCCTGGTCAGCCGACAGAGACCGGACAGAGAGCACAAACACAACCACACACTCCCTCAACCATGCCCGAGCTTCTTCTCGTACCAGCCTCCCAGCAGCCTGCCTGCCGGGCACAACCAGCCAACGCCGTTCCCAAGCCAAGCCAATGGCTCCTGGCTCCACCCGAGCTTTGCCAGCAGCTGGTCAGGGTATCCCAACAGCCTGCCGGCCTCTCTGAGCCAGAAAGATTTCTCCAGTTGCACCGGAGAAAGCTGCCTCTCAGGCTGCAAGTCCCTGTCCCTCCCCAGCAGACAAAGCCTCAGCATGGGCAGCCTGGAGCAGCCGTTCTCCCTGTGCTCCAACCCACCTACAGCCAACCTGTATCACCATACGTTGCCTCCATACTCCTGCTCACCACAGGGAGCTGCCTGCTGTGCTCAGTGCCCCGTGGACGCCTTCAACAGGGGCCCCATGGTCAACAAACCCCTCTGGCCTCAGTGCCACCCAACTTATGGCCCTTACTGTAAGTCTACTACTGTTTATTGGCCTGATACATGTGCATACTGTGAACCAGGAGCAATAAATCAGTGCCTGATAAAGTATAAAAGTTGTGAGCCTAACAATGACATCATTCTTTATTATGTGTTGACTGTTTTAGATCCAGGTGACTGCAGACTTCCTGGAGCTGGCTACACACAAATGTGAGTTTATATACATATTTGAGCCATTTTTAAAGTCATGTTGCATGTTTCTAACCGTGATTTTAAAAGAAAACAATGTATAACTCCATGCAGCGGCCACAACGCTCCGGCTAAAGAGAAGCACCCTCACAGCACACCGCTGTCTCTGGAGCAAAGTAAGTGTTTACTAGCACGTCTGCACATAATCACATTACTAACCGAGCGGCTGTGCATTTTTTTCATTGTTTATTTATCGCTCTTGAATGCAGGGAAGGTCTTTGTCACTTACGAGGCGGACAATGACAAGCATGTCAACGAGATCATCAAATTTGTGGCTCTGCTGCGACACAACGGTTTCGACACACATGTATGTACAGGAACTGATTCATTGAGACTATACTGACTTGCAGGCAGAAAGCTGAAAGGATGAGTAAAAATAGATTGAAACTGTCAAAACGTAAACTGAAACGGGTAGAGGATAGAGGATGTAACCCCATTATCTCCTCTTTTTTGAACAGTTACAACAGAAGGAAGCCTTGAGGGTTAAACACAGTATCAACAAACCTTTTTTTTTAGCTTCACATCTTCATCTTTTACAACAAAAATAATTACCTTATAGTAAATGTGTCCACAACAAGACACTAGCATGCTAACATTCTATGAAAATTTCCCTTTTTATACTAATAAAAACGGTAACAAAATGGTTACAGCCAAAAAAATACTGTAAAAGTAAAGTCTAACTTCTCATCTTTCCAGCTTTATAATGTTTTAATTATTTACTAATGCCGTGTGTTCATCAGAGTTGTTTAAAAAGCGCTAACGCCGCTGTTTTGGCCGTTTGCTACTATGGTCCATAACCGGACAAAACTTCCTTCCTTCAAAATAAAATACTGTGTGCACTCAGAAGAATACAGTGTTTTAGCAGTAAAGTGAAAAAAAATCAGAGAAACTTCCGTTGAGACGATCGTTGCCCGAACGCGATTTAAGTGCTCTTACTGCTTGCTCTTATCATGATCACTTTAATGTTGT
>JAPZDV010000021.1:23819325-23838350 GCA_029814665.1 Acanthurus lineatus | reverse complement strand
TAAAGTGAAAAAAAATCAGAGAAACTTCCGTTGAGACGATCGTCGCCCGAACGCGATTTAAGTGCTCTTACTGCTTGCTATTATCATGATCACTTTAATGTTGTAATTAGACATTTAAATGTTTGTGTAAACACATGAAATTTGACATGTAGATAACTATACACGAATAAAATACATCAACTGACGTTTAACCGGCGATCGCCCGAAGGTTAAGTCTGTCTAGGCCAAAGTGTCTGATCATGGACCATAGTAGCATGCTAGTGTCCGGTTGTATTCCACAAGTCAAAAGCTAACTTGCCAAATTGATTCAACCATTAACTGCCACAGCGGTTACCGCTAGTCTGCTAAGCTAACGTTTGGCTAGCTACCTGTTTCACCTTTAACAATTCGATTGAGCTTCTGCTTAACTTATGTGAGAAAAGAAAACGGTTGGAAAAAATTAGCTAATAAGTTGTTAATTTGTTTAAATGGATGTACTTTAATTAGCATAGTAAAGGCTAGCTGCGGTTATCTCTAGCTAAACTTATAACTAACTTCGAGGACTTACCGTTAACCTCTCTGCTTTAGCTGTGAAGTCAACCGTTTGTAGCTAGCTAGCGTTAGCTGCTGTAGCTTTTTATGTATAGCTAGCTAGCGTATCAATTAGCGTTTTTTGTTTTTGTTTGTAACTGTTTTCTTTTAATAAATATTCATTTCTAAGACATAAAACATGTTATATCAAAAAGATAAATGTCAAAAAATTTGATTTTGATCTCAGCTTAAGTTGATCTGAACATGTATTTAAGCATTTTGGTTTTTATCTGCATGTTGATTGTAATTTATTTGGTGCTGCTCTTTCTGAATGATGTCTGAATTTGTTTCAGATTGATATTTTTGAGCAGCAGTTCAGGAGTATAAGCAAGATAGACTTCATGGAACGGTACCTCAGTGAGGTAAGATCAAATCTTTCTAATTTAATTACAGTGGATGAGAAGAAGATGCCTTAAAACAATGGACAAGCATTCATATTTATGTTATCCTCTTACCCAGAAAGAGTACCTGATCATCATCATCATCAGTCCCAAGTACTATGAGACAGTGACAGCCTCCCCTGTTGGCCTGGAGAACGATGAGAGGACCTTCAACACTGTCTACATACATAAACAGGTTTGCAGCCACTATACATTAAGATTGATATATTTACTTTGAAATGTATTTATTTTTTATTATGTTGAACTCATTTTTTGTCCGTGTGTTGTTTAGCTCCAGAATGAGTTCATTCAGAATGGAAGCAAGAATTTCAGGTTCATCCCTATTGTTTTCCCTGGAGCAAAAAAGGTAATTTTTACGCTCCATGACAGAAAAGAAAGCTCTAATATGTCAGGCTTTGTGTGACTTTGATTTCCTGTACTATTAAGTGCATGCCCCACACATTAAAAATGCCACAAAGACATGAGCAGCAAAGGGTTTTGCAATATTATCTGTCATTAATAAACCCACAAACCTCAGCAGTCTCATTTGTCTTTCTCTGCTGTGTTTTAATGATCACGCTCCTCCCTTTGCTCTAATGATATTTTCATTTTTACGATCACAGTGTCATGTCCCCAACTGGCTTCAGAACACACACATTTATGGATGGCCACGTGACCGGGATGACATCCTGCGGCGACTGATGAGGGTCGAGAAGTACAACCCGCCTCCTATCGGGGAGCTGCCGACTATTGTTTCCATCCCCATATAAAGAGCTGTGACCTAATGACACATACTGGACTCTTTGAAAAAGACTGGCTTTCTGGAGAACCACTGATCAATGCTAAGGTGAACGGGCCAACATGTGCAGAATGTTTTAATCTCCATGGATTCACATTTTAAGTTATGTGTGCTATTTGAACTTTTCTCCTTGGATACATTGCATAAATGTAATTAGCTCCTTTTAAAGTCAACATAACTTGTGTTTACGTGAAACGCAGGCAAACAAGTTTTTGTGTCTCTGCAGCTTGTCGGACTGCATCACGCTGCATGTTTTAACCTCTCCATGTTCCGCCCATGAGTACTGAAGCTACTCCAAAGTTAATTGCTTTAACAGCTTGACAAGTACAACGTTTAGTTCTTTAAAAGCACAATTAAAATTTACAGCTCTTTAGAATTTGAACACCTGTCCTCGTAAATTTAAGATTTATTTGTATTGAGACTCACGTGCACAGGTGTTGCATAAATAAATACAGTAAATGACAGATATGGAAAAAGTCTGCTGACTGAATATTTGCAGAATATAGCAGAAGAGATTTAATTTATGAAAAGCAAACACTGTCAGACATAATCTCTTTTACTTCTGTGTCTGTGTCTGTCTAATGCAAACAGCTGGACAGCTGGATGGACTTAGTGTTTTGTTTTTGAAAGGTAAAGATAAGTTAGAGTATACTGTTTTTTTGGCACTCAGTTGTTTTGATAACTTTCACAAATTACAAGCCTCTGGTTTACCATAAATGCAGCCTTGATGTTTTCTAACAGAATACTTCATATCAGTTTTCGGTCCCTTGCAAGTTGTTTTTACAGCAATCTGAAACAAATGAAACCGCTGAAACCAACCAAGAACAACGTGTAGTCATATGGATTGTTCATAATTTGTAAACAAAAAAAAAAGGCTCAAAGAAGCAAAGACTTGTGTTTGCAGATGTAAACGTAAGTTGATCCGAAGAAAATTGATGTTTATTTTGACAATCAGTCAATCAATTGTTTCAGCCTTTTTTTTTAAGCAACAATGTCAAACATTTACTGTTTCCAGCTTTTTAAATGTAATAATTTGCTGCTTTCCTTTGTCATTTATGATAGTAAATGAAGAGTTTTTGGGGTTTTGATCTGTTGGTTTGACAAATTAGGCAATTTGAAGACGTTTCTTTGGAACATTGTGATGAGCATTTTTCACTTTTTTTTTATATTTTATATACTGCACAATTAATTAATTAATCAATAATGAAAATACTTGTAAGTTACATCCCTGGTGCTTTAGTCAGTTACAATAAATGGTCAAACATCATAACCGGAAGTTGATATTAGGATCTTTTTTTTTCACTTTTTTTCTGCCCTGAAGGAGTACTTCATGGATTAAATACAAATCTAAAAAGTGTGAAAAACAGTAGAGTTGCATGCTGTTTTCAGGTGATAGTGTGTTGCATCAGACATGTCCCTACACTGACATCTCCTCTTGGAATTATCGGTGTTTGTGAAGCTGGCCTCAAGCATGACAGTTAACCTAGACAAGCAGAGACCTGGGACTGGTTTGCCTGCGAGGCTATGGGCATTTTTTCAAAAAAATCAAGCAGCATTTTTTTCTGTTTGGGAATGTGGCATGACAATGTGGACGTTTAGGTGTGCTTTTTCTATTAATTACAGCTCTACCGACACACTGTTGTTTGAGTGACTTTCTGCCTCTCCCAGGCTTCTTGTGGCCTGTGTGTAGAGGCTCAAACAGGATGTCGTATCAAGATGAGAAGCTGACACAGCCGCCTGCCTGCTGTGTGGTACGGCTTCTTAAGAATCTTCAAATGAGACTCAAGTGGGTCAACAAAACCTGTTTGCGGTTAGACAAAAATCACGTGAGATTGTGACACATGTAAGGAAAATGTTTGTGTGTGCAGAAAGTGATGTGCTTCTCATTCCTGCAAAGATTAAATTAATATGTTTATTACCTGCATCTGAGAAGCGACTGATTAATAGGCCAAAGCGTCACGATGTGGTTTAATGGTTTTATCTTCACAAGAGGTAACACTGCAGATGTTCATACAGACATCATAAAAAAAATCTAAATACAGTGTTTCATATATTCATCCATATATTGAAAAGTACATGAAATAATATTAATTTTAATAACATAACAACAAAAGGACAATGACATCTGTAATAAAAGTGGATTACAAAGTGACATTTTTATGTAAATAACTCTTAAGAATTAGGTAACAGAAAACAAAATCAGACAATAGTTCCATTTAACTGTATGTAAAAACATTGAAGTGCTATTTGTTCAAAGCTACAAAATACACTTAAAAAGCAGGAAGCGTTTTTTTTTTTTAATTTCCTTCAAGGAAAAGTACTATAAAATAAGTTACAGTACAGTGAATTTGTCCAAACCGACTTTTGTTCCCGTCGACAGGAGTAACTCATACAGGAGTAAAGAGATACTGTTTCCTTATGAGAGGCGTCCTCCTCCGGAGAGGAAGTGACCAGCCGTGCTGTTGTCGATAACTGTGTGTCTAATTTGTTCGTGTTTATAATAGCCGCACAAACACTTCTGCAAATGTGAAACCTTCTAATCTTCACCATCATCTGCGTGTCACCCTGCCCCATGTCCTTGGTAGAAAGAACTTTGTACTTCATGAGCTCAGAAAATTTGACAAATACTTCATGTTTAGTCACATAATACAGAGGCAAGCTCTCATACATCGTCAGCTGGCAAAGGAGGTATGTTGAACCTTGGTCGAGTGAAAAAAGCCATCTTCTCTCTGCAGAAAAAGAAAGCAAAACTTATTTTCAGACATTTTCATTTACATAAAGGCCTGTTAATCAGCACTGATACACACCATAATTTCATGGATACAATCCTCTCTTGAAAACATGTTTCTTAAACCACAAAATAGTAAATTTGAAAGACTCATTGCAATTAAAAAACTCCTGCCTCAATCTTTTTTTTAATTGGCCCTGTAAACAAAAGTATCTGGAAATAAGGCTTAAAAATCTGAAGCATTGTATTCATGAACAAAACAAATATATATTTTCCAACTTTTTTAAACAGAAAAGTGTTCCATTATGTCATTTACAATATTAAAGGTACTCAGTGGAGTGTTTCACCTCTAGGCCGTGCTATGGAGTTTTTTCTGAGTGGTTCAATGCTTTGTTCTTGTTCACGTGCAAAAGCAGTAAATGATCCATAGCTGATAACAAGGACATAAAATGCACTGATGCACCAGCAAAACATTACTTACATCCCAAACTTTTCATTTAAATAATGTTAGTCTCAAATTTTTAAGGAAAATAAAATTTTGCTTTTCAAATGTTTTGTGGGGACATAAAAGCAAGTATATTTACAAAGTGAATGCTGAACGTAAACACAACCTTCGTTCACAAGAAAAATCTTATGAGCATCTTTAGTGCTGCTGGTTTAGCAGTTTCTTTGATTCTGCAACCCAGTTTGTGTAACAGTTTTGCTGCAACAGAGGAAATAACAGCCTGAAGAGTGAAAATGAGTCAAAACATCTTCTGATGTCCTTATTACATGAAAAATGGGGACTGCCGAGAATCACTAGTGACTAACAATGAGGAGCGTGAAAAGACTGAAAAATATTATTATCCGATTCAGTGTGGTCAAAGCATACTAGAGCATCAGCTCGTATTCTGGTTCACTTTACTGAAGCTAAAGATGCACTGACGTCTGTCTATCTGTGACTTAAATCAGTGAGTGTAACATCTTCAGTGCAGTAACAGTGTGTCAGCACAATCTCAACCTGAATGTTTGCACCGGCAGGGGCTCCTTTTGGCTCTGCCCCCTCATCTGCAGAACCTCTTTTGAAGCCTTCCTCAGCCTCCTCTCTGCCGCCTCCTCCTGACGCTGTTCCTGCTTGCTTTGGCTGGCCTGTAGCAAAACAAAACAAAACAGGTTAAAGTCAGTTACAGCAGGGCGAGGCCAAATGTCCTGTGGCTAATAGTAGCTCTGCATGCAGTCTCACCTGTCTCTGGGCCTCTCTGAGCAGGCAGCGGAAGCGCTCGTCCCTCAGAGCCCAGTGGGGGAGCTTCGTGTCCTCCCTGGCTTGCGGTTCCTCCAGTCGCAGCTTCAGCTCCCTCAGGGCGCTCAGCTCCTCCATCAGCTGCCTCTGACGCGTCCTGCAGGCCTGGAGATCCAGCTCCAGGTCCAGGGAGGTACGAGTCGGCTGCTCAGCGAGGGAGGAGCGGTACGACTGCTGCTTACACAAGCACAAACACACACACACACACACAACTCAGAAACCAGATACTAACCCTAACCCACATGCAAGCTTGAGACAAATAATGAGACTCTACCTGCTTATATCGCAACGTTCTTCTTTCCAACGTGTTCCTGACAAAAGGCGATTTCTTTGGTAGAGTTGAGCTGTCACTGTCGCTGCGATATAACTGAAAGGTAAAATGAGTCAGTTTATGTTGAGAAGGAATATTCATGCAGCTACACAGACATATTACCAAACGTCAAAACTGTCCAAACTTCAAATTGGATTGTGGGAAATATTCTTTATTTAAACATTTGACTCACCCTGCAGACGTATTGACTACGAGCGCCAGGAGAGAAGGTTTGAGAGCGAACGATGGTGCTGCCGCGCATGAACGGCGAGGCGTGACCCCAGCGACCTCCCCTCTCTTTGGGCCGGACTCGCGCCGGCTCTGGGAACAGACCCTCTGTCATGGTGGCCTTCTCCACCTGCAGCAGCAAATCCATAGGCCCTTTATGCATCCGTGCCACACGAATAAGCAGCTAAACAGCACCACTGCCTCAGACCTTACCTTTACTATGGAGAGTTTGCTAGATGTCTGTTCACAGCGCCCTCCAGTGGTGATGCAGATGCCCTCTGCACACAGGCCCTCTGAGCAGGCGGCTGTGAAGGCTGTGCTGTTGCTGCAGCCGCTGTCCACCGATTCTGCCTGCCAACTCCTGCAAAAATACACCGCTGTCACTGAAACACAATGCTGGCAGCAGAAAGAAGTACATTTTTATCCAGGACATGACAGAACTTGGTGCAAGCACAAAATGTTGCCACCTCTCAGAGGCCGCCTCCCCAGGCTCGTCCTTCTTCTCCAGTCTCTGCAGCTCCAGCTCTGCCTCCCGCTCCTCCAGATGGGTGGTGGTAGTGGTGGTGGTGCGTGTCAGCAGAGAGCATACAGCATCCTGTTGCGTCACAGAGCCAACTATCAAACACCATCCTTAGAGTGTCAACAGTTCTCATCCCTCCCATGACATTGCATGAGCACGTTTAGCTCGTGAGAAACACTCGTGTCAGTTAGTCACTTTACGAGCTGCACACCTGCACACTGTAGGCTACAAGCTGCTTCACTGCGCTACTGGCAGGAATTTCTCCCAAAGGCATGTCACGATTTACACTTGGATGCAGCAAATTTAGCTGTTTTTGTTCCAGTGACGCCTCACTGCTCATTTGTTTGGTACTGAGCCAGCAAGTGGATGCATTGGATGACAGCCGAGCCCTCTGCATTTTTTCACTCCGAGCAGTCACAAGATGATTAAAGGGATAGGAAATGTTAAAACAAATGTTGTATAGCTTTCTCACTATTAGTTTTTGCCTCTTTTCATGTAAACAGCTGGATCCTTTCACTTTCAGAATTAATAAATTCAGTTAAATGAAACCAGTATGGAATATTTGAAAATTTACTTTCTGTGTTTCAACCACAAGGCAGTGTTTTGACGCTGCCTTTTAATCTTTTAACTTCCTGTCTGCATCAAGAGTACAAACATGTTTAGATATGTAGATTTATTTCTGCTGCTTGTGAGCACTGTGTACCCACAGTTCAACTGATTTCTGATCAGTTTTATGACAGAACGTACAGCATGAAGGCCTGACAGAGCTGGAAGGAAAGCATTTTCTACTACACACAGTAAGCTTGTTATCAATGTAGGTTACTTTAGAGAAAAGACGATTTTTTAAAACCTGATATCTCTTTTGAATGTGATGTTGCCAATTTATATAAGCTGTATGTCTGTGAGACTTTAGACTTTTAAAAAGTGAAACAACAAACATGAAATGAATCAAATGAAAATAAACCCTCATGAGTCTTTCTTTTTAACTGCTTTCAATGAGCTGAAGACCTGTGCACCAGTTTGCAGCCGCCTGGAAGAAAAAAACACTGCACCCTGCATCTTTTTTTCGGGACTTTTTTGTGTGGTTACTTCTACATTTCTTCTTGAAAAACTCTTTCAAGGACTTTTCAGGCAACCAATCATTGGGTGGGACTCTTCACCTGTCATTCTGGTAATAAAAACCAAAATGGAAAAGTTTGTTTTGGCCACGTCAGTCCATCCTGAGATTTAAAAGTCAAACAGAAACTCACAAACAGAAACATAAAAGCTGGTTTTATGTTGATCTGGGAGCAGATCAGTCAAACAATGAATGTTGCTGGTCAGTGTTAAGCTATTCTCCCCCTTCATGTTGTAAGCATGTTGTTATCTACGCAGTTAAAAATCTGTTAAAATAGTACAACAAAACCCACAAGCAGAATGTTTTCACACACCACACAAGCACTTTTCTGCCAAAAAGCAAAAAAGCTATGAGAAACTGGGCCTATAGGCATTAACCTCAGATGTAAAGTCACATCGAGACATACCTTCACAAGCAGAGGAAGAAGGAAATCACATTCTTCTAATCAGTGTTACTAAATTATCGCTACAAATCTGCAATTTTTGTCCCACAGAGTTTGCTGGTTTAGCATTTTTGATCTGATATACCTCCGCACATATTTTATATCTGCAACATAGATTAATTATTTAGGCTTTTTTTTATCCTCCTCTGCTTCTATCTTTTGTGCTGAGCTTCACAGAGTCTGTTTATAGAAAATACAACATGCCTTATCACTGCATACTGTAACCACACACAGCTAAATTTTCTCATCAAAACCTGACGCATCACAGAAGCTCTTTCCAGTTAGTAATAATTATTGTCACCACAACACTCATTTTGTTTTTGTTAGTGACACATTCTTACATTTTCTATTCATTTGAATCATCTAAATAAATTTGAAATTTCTCTGTAAAACATTTTGTCCACACAGTTCCACACACTGCAGTACTTCCCTCCATCTCCCCGAGGCCAATACCTGAGATCACTGGCACTGTGCTGTCGTGCTGCTACTCGAAGCTGCTGTTATAAACGAAACAAAGATATGTTTGTGTGTGTTTACCATCGCTCTGGGCCTTTGCTCGTCTTCCTGGCTGTCGAGGTGTCTGCGGTGGCTGAGGCTCTTGTGTTCAGGCCGGGGCAACTCCGTCCCGCTCAACATCTGCACTCGCAGCCAGTGGTAAACCATCTCTGCACTCCCCTCACAATCTGCGAGGCTCACTTGGGCTGTACCCTGCACAAAGTGTTATTATTTAATTTAGATATCAGCAGATCAGAGTTTGTATTACTTAAGTATCTTTAAAGGACAGAATCAGTGTCATTCAATCATAATCGGTGCTTCAGGTTGCAGTCTCTATGGAGCTGCCCAGTTTCAGACCCACCAGTAGTTCTTCCTGAGCCTGAGGTCCCAGCGAGCAGACGGACAGCTGCAGAGCACACACCGCCAGGGCGTTTGCAGGGACAGGAATGCAGAAGCCTTCATTGAAACTCATCAGGGGCTGCGGCTCCAACGCCGTACAACAGTAAAACGCACAGGCCCTGCCGGTGTCCAGTGGAATCAAGTGCACCTTTACGTACCTGGACAAGAAGGCAACAGTTTTCACAACAGGATACTTCCACTTATTGATAACTGCAATGATGTAAATGTGATGTGTTAATGTTCCTCTGATCACCATGATTTTAAAGAACTTAATATTAAGCATCATTTACTGATGAATAACATGGTGTAAATGTAGCTGCTCTGTGCTACAAATAAGCCACTGATTTCTGTAATGATTTCTGCTCTTAATTACAGCGAGTTAAAGTGAAATAGGTGGATTGACACCACTATAATAATAAGATATGAGGAGATGTTTACAAAGATTCAGAGGCACTGTGGCCAGATGTGATTGGTATCTAAAAGCAAAATAAAAGCCTCAAACTCATCTGGTTTGTCAAAAATGGAGCCAAATATTTAATTTCTATTTTTTTTTGGATGGTGGTCCAATTTTAGAAAGAATCAGAACAACCGTTTCCCATTTGTTTCCAGTCATTGTGCTAAGCTAAGCTAACCCTCTCCTCAAATCATATTAACTGTACAGACATCAGAGTGGTATCAATCCTCTCATTTAACACTTGACAAAAAAAAGGTAAATAACCATTATTTTCTAAATGTCAAGCTATTGCATTATTTATTAAAGCTGGGAGAATACTCACACTTTATAGCCATCTCTCACAATCGACCTGTTCAAATTCTTGAGCTGTAGCAGATGTAGACGGAGAGACTGAGAACTGGACTCCCACCTGTAAAGAGGAAAGTGCAACAAGTTAAATGTAGAGTCAGAAGATCACAAGGAAACATCAGTCTACACTAACAGTTTACTTACAGCAGTCCCAGCTGGATCTGGGTGGGCTCGCTCACAGAGGACAGCTCCTTCATGTAGGACATCTCATCTGGCTCCTCTGCCCTGTTGGGGGAACAACAAAACAAGGAATAAACAAACTGGCTTCCTCTCTCACCGGGCACAAACTGAGGACAGAGCTGAAGTCAGTACAGTAATGTCAGGAAATATAAATTATAAGCAATTATAAGCAATTTTTACAATTTTTTGCTTGTTTTTGTGCTGATGGTGTCTCACTTTAACACAGGATACAAAAACCATTTGTGTGAAAAATGAACTGTGTTGCAGTTTTCTGCTCTGTCACTAGGAGGCGCAGTTGCTCCAGAGAGCTGAGTGTTTTCGTTCTGTTTTGACATTGACAGGTTGGACCGTCTCTCACCTTCTGCCCCAGGCCTCAAACACACCGCTGTCTGTGGCCAGAGCATCCTCAGACACGCCTGCAGACACTCTCCTGGCCCTCCTGCCACTTCTGTTGCCACTGTTTCCCCTCAGGGTCACTCCTAAAGAGGAGAACACAGCCAGTTAATCATAAAGTAGAGTTTGATTTTCTGTACAAGGCTCAAATTTTGTCTCCTTGCCTGTAGAGGTGAAAGCCCCCTGAGCCCCACTGTCTCTGTGACTCTTGCTGTCCAGTTGATGCACGGCGGCGGCGGGGCTGACTGCATCCTCGCCAATCAGCATGGCGCTGTGTGACAGGGTTTGCGTCTGCCCCCGCAGCCCCTCCAACAGGCCACGGCCCGCCTGCTCCATGTACTCCTCCGTCATCTGGGTGAGAGGGCAGTCCTGAGGGGCGGAGTGGTAGGGTGTGTCCATAGGAGAGCTAGGGGGCGACAGTGAGGAGAGCGAGGAACGGGAGGAGAGGGAGGCCAGGGACTGTGGGGTGTCGTGGGAGCGTTTGGCTTTGCTCTGGGTCAGGGGGTCTGATGTGAACATGGAGCAGTCTCTGGGCACTGTCTCCGGTGGCAGCAGGTAGCGTAGGTGAGGGTCGAGTGGCTCGCCGGCCCCGTCGTGACGCTCGTACTGAGGGAGACCGTAGATGTCACTGAAACTGATGGAGCTGAGGGAGCCTCTGCTGGATGCCAGGGAGCCTCGACTGGAGGCGAGAGAGCCGCGGCTGCTGCTGGACGACACCGTCAGAGAACTGGCCGACAGGCTGGAGATACACAAGACAAGAGTCATATTAGAAAGTCCACAGAGAAGCCCTAAAGAACGAGTGAGAGCTTGAAGAATGATCAGGTGCTGCACCTCTTCAGCTGGGAGTGAAGGTACGTGGTGATGCGTGTCGCCTCCTCCAGCTGCCTCAGCAGAACGTTCCTCTTCTCCTGCTGCAGGATCCTGGCATGAGGTACACAATGATGCAAAAGAAATTCAGTTAAGTTTGAAAAGTTGAATGCACTCTCAGTTAGCAGAGTGATCAGGCATGTGATTGGAAAAGGCTCATGGAGCTACAAGGCCCACAAGAAAGATCCCATCAGGAGCATCAAATACTCTGATATAAAACTACATCATTATAATAATAAAACATTCCCACTGTAAGATACTCCCCACTTAGAAAAGATTTATGGGCTACTGTCAGCTCAGGCGATATGTCAGATTTCTTGTTTATACAGTTTGAGTACTTTAAAAAGAAAGTACTGTGACATCAGGGCCCTGGGGGACGTTATAGATTTAATCTACAAAACACATTAGTAAGTATGTCTAGTGGATATAAAATTGATTGAATTACTTGATGCTAAGTGTTTTCTTTTATTTTTTCAAGACACAACCTAAATCCTGTGCCTGACCTCTGATTGGCTCCCTGGCTCTGGGAGCTGTGAGCCCTCTGCACCTCCTCCTCCAGCTTCGAGCGCTCCTCCTCCAGCTGCAGCAGCGTCTCTGGAGAGTGCTGCTGCTTGCTGACCAGGATGATCTCCTGCAAGAGGGCCTCCTTCTCGCGCAGGAGCTGCATGAAGTCCCGGTCGCGGTCTGCCTCCGCCCGCCCCGACCAGCTCTCACTGTCCAGCTGTGCTAGCTGGTGCTGTATACTCTGCACCCTGAGGGAACAGCAAGGAAGGAAAACAATGAAGTACAAAGCAAATATGTTAAAAAAAAATGTTCCTTACAACTGGCGTTGGGTCGAAAATGGCTGCAGCCGATGCATTTATAGTCAGAAGAGGGACAAGTTGTGATGATATGATGGTTAAGATTTGTTTACATAAACCTTGTTGGAGTCCAATGTTCCTGTTACTCTTCTTGACATACAATGAGCGCATGCAATGATCAAAAATTTAAAACCATCTCCCTAGTTCACTTTAAAAGTCTCTCCTTTATCTACCATTAGACAACCTTAAAAAATACTGTTTATTAATCAGCTCACACCATCTTTACTGTCATTACTGTGAAGGCATAATAATCACTTGAGTGATTTACAACCGCAGGATCATTTCAACACATTATCACAAAATGTTGGCCAGTAACATGTCAGTCAGTCAGCTATGACAAACCACTAAATCTGTGTAACCGATAAGAAACACACCTCTATGAGGCAAAAACAAATATTTTGCATGGGCAGGGATCATTTACTGTATTTAAATAACTGTTTAACATGTTTCTGTAGTGCAGAATTGTGCAGAATGGATAATGCTTATCAGTGTCAAAGTCAACAACATGTCACCGTCATTCACATGTTTAAAAAGGAAACTGTGTCAGTGGGTTCTGGTGCGACCACATCTGTATCCCACGAAGCACTATGTTCTCTAAGGATTATATTTGGAAAGTAAAATTCAGGCATCTGCTGCAGAGAAGTGAGATAAGAAACTGCCTTTCTGTGCCAACAAATATTGCCAACAGGCTACATGAACAGATGAATAAGTGTCGCCCAACACTTTCCGTAACAGTGGCAATTCTTGAGCCAATTCATGTGGGTGCCAAGCCACTGAGTAACCGCACGCAGTGACTGCATCAGTGATCAAGCAGGTTTGTGAAACACTCTGTAATTTACAACTCAAGTCTGTGCAATAATGCAAGTCTGAAACACAAGTTTCCAGATAAAATATCTGATCTGCAAAACATTTTCACCTTTTAATGAATCAAACATCATACAAATATTCTTTATAATATTTTCATTGATGTTTCAATAATAATTTGTAGTCAAAGGAACATTTTTGCATTTTTTTTTTTTTTTGCATAGTTAGCATATTTTCTAAAATGCCAAACTGTACCCTGGAAGTTTTCAAATCAAATTATGTTTAGAAAAAGCTAAAAATGACTTGATTTTTGTTGCAACACTGACATAAACATATGATTTTGTTCTTTTGACTGTGCAGTTTTTAAAAATAAAGTTCATCCTTGAATGACCTCCTTGAATATCAGAGTGTTTACAGAATTATGTTACCTACTGTATAACTACAGCTTGTGTTTACAGCAAAATAGCAGAATCAGCTCAAAGTAAGACCACTTATTTGAGCCAAGCAGATACTTCACGCTGTGACTATAATGACAGCTTATAGCGCAGTAATTTTCTACCTGAGCCATTACTGCTGCATCAGCCACTGGTCTTACAGGTGTGTATCAGCCACACATTTATTCAGATGGAGTTAAGTGGGATCTCAGAGGCCGAGTGCTCAGCTCTGATGAAATAACTGTGTTTATGTGTGCTGGATTTCAGACAGAGTGACTCAGTGACAGAGCACGCAAGTTTCCACAGGTCTCTCCTCTCTCTCTCTCTCTGCCTGATGTCATGGCTGGCATTGCTGTTGCTGGGTCACCACAGCAACATGAATCTTTAAAAAAAAAAGCATGCATGGAGCCAGCATAATAACACAGTGACGCTTGCTGCTGCAGCTGGCATTGCACTTCTGCACAGCTGGAGAATTCACTGTCCAAGCAGGAGTGTATCAATGACTGGATAACACACAGCCTCATGATTTATCTGTACTGAATTCAAACGTTCCCCTTTTTTCCAGACTAACACAACTTTAGGCCTCTTTAAATGTTGTTTTTGCCAGCGTATAATTATCCTGCACTATAAGGTGAGCTGGGATATATTTAAGCAAACTCTGTGTATATTAAACCACCTTGTGGAGGAGCACAGTGTTCACCGAGGCTGGCGGTGGGCAGCGCGCTCTCTGGCTGCATGCACAAAGGCTGCACACAGTCAGCAGCAGCGTGGCCAGGCAAGAATGTGACCACCCAGCTCATTCCGCTGGCCAGACATCGCTCAGCAGCCACGGCCATCGGGCGCAAATACTATTCATAACATGCCCTCCCACCGGACAGAGAGCAGGGTCTGAGGAACGAGAGGGGGCTGACGGGGCCTGTGAGTCAGAGCTGCATGTCGGTGTGTCATAGTACTACGAGGTGACAAACAACAAATAGACGGACATACTTACTTTTTCTTGGCTTCCTCGTACTGCCAGTTGACTTTCACTTTGTCCACTAAATGCGAGGAATCTTGGGAACCATACTAAAGAAAAGGGAAACATAAAACGAATTAGAAGTGACTGTAACAAACAGTGTTAAAGACACAGTTTACAGGAATAATTTGATCAGAATACTAGCAGTTACTCATTTCATATATATGCAGGGAGTATAGGGAGCTTCCTTCTGCTTATCTAGTCATCACTTAAGCAGCTGATCATTCTTTTATAACAGAGCATCAACCCCCAGTTGGTTTTCACAGGGCTTCATCTTAAGCATTGTATTTTTAGCCTATTTTTTTTTTACTTTTTGGGAACTTTTTGGCACTGTTAAAAGAGAGCCGAATTAGCTATCAGCTGTTCCTGCATGCAGTGCACACATGGATACCCAGACAAGTATAACTGGATCACCTTAAAACTAAAAAAAACCCCTAAACATCTAAGATTCTAAGGCAGATCTGGAGATAAAGTTTTGTTTCTATTATTTCTGGATGTGGACGTGCAGATCTCGATGTTTAGTCCCACTGCATCATGAAATACGTTTATCACTCAAAGACATGATGCTCAGATTTGACTACATTATGACTCAGAGAAAAGGAGTGCAAATCTTTATACAATCCCTCCTTACATTCCCTCTAATCTCCCCCTCACAGTCTGAAATCCTCTGTTTTTCGGTGTAAACAGGGAGAAACGTCAGTGTCTCCTACCTCTCCCATGATGTCAGTCTGACAGCCGGTGTCACAGTACTGCTGCAGATTGCACGAGTCACCCACGGTTCCAGTGCTGTTTGCCACCTCGCTGGCCGAGTCACCTATAGACAAGCTACTCTGGAAGTTCACCGTCAGCTTTGCCAGGCTCTGTTGGGTGAGAACGAGGATTAACTACAAAATAAAATATCAAAAAGATGGACTCATGGGCTCAATGAAATAATCTAAATGACTTAAAAAAAGCTAAATTAAATATGAAAATTTATTCTTAAAGATTTCTCCTTGCCCCTTAATTCGAATTATTTCAACATTTACAGTGTGTCATTTTGCCTCCAGTATAGTTCATAAACTGAGAGTGACATTTTCAGGAAATGCCTCTGAAAATGTGGCCCGACAACCAGCCTGATTCATCAGCTATTACTCATCATGTACTCCATTACTTTACTGCTTTGTTGACAAAATCAGATAAGATGTGGCTGGTGATTCAGATGTCTGGAGACGTGTTGTATTAAGAGACAATGCCGAGAGGCATCAGAACAGTAGAGGTTAACGGACACTAGAGGTCAGCAGAGAATATTCCAACAACAGTTATGTCAGGAGTGGAGTGCAGGCAGCAGGATGTGGAGCTACCTGGATGAGGTCCTGCCTCTCCTTCTCGCCTGTGCTGATGGCCTTCTTGATGCTCCGCAGCTCGTTGAAGATGGCCTGAGCCTCGTCCAGCTTGTAGTTCGTCTGACTGCAGGACATCTTCCTGTCAATCCTGTGACATAAACACACACTTTAAGCTTGTTTTAACTCCTTAATGTCCTTCTATTTGGTGTATGAGGATGTGATAAACCTCAAAGTTGGACACAGTTGCTTACAAAGTATACTGAAACTGTAACTTACAGACTCAAGGACAAAACATTAATATTTAATAAAATCTGGGCCCTCTCCTTAAATTATATTTAAAAATGTACAAAACTGGTCTGAGATCAGTGTTAATCAAACACTATTAGTTGTCTCAGAACTTTTACAATAATGTTCATCAATGTCATCAGTTCTATGAATAATTAGAGTTTTCTACTACATTTTTTCAGTTTCAGACCTCCATAGAAGTGAAAGTTAGAGGGGATTATTTTGGCCTTTATTATGAAATAAACTGATTTAAACAAAAATGACTGGAACAGTTTTGTGCAACAAAATATTAGAACATTTACAAGCTTGCTCTTACCTATATAAATTCAGAGAGGAGGCTACATTTGGACCGTGGTCTCGCGGCATTAATGTGAGTTTTGTCAACATTTTTCACTTTCTTAAAAATCCTGGATAATTTTCTCAGCAAAAAAGATTCTGTTTGACTTGACTTCTGAATCCTTAAACATGCCTTCAGAGTATTTTTACACCAAACACACAATCGTCCCATTATAGTCCACAAAAGACTCCAGTCAAATCAAGTAAATTCAGATAAAGAATGTCATCTCTCTTACTAGCACATGGTGGGTGCTTAATATTGGAAAATACATCAGCGGAGACTAAGTCACAAAGAAATTCGTCAGATGAACATCTAAAGTATTTGTGTGTGGGAGGTAACATTCATCAACCACTGGAGAGTTTTTTAGACTGTGGTTAGTTATGAAATTCTGACAGTGCATGTGACAGGCCGGCATAAATCCTGATTTCTATTTGTTTCCACATGCTTTGATATGGTTTTTGACCTTAAAGTGCTGCTTTCAAAGGTTGCGGTTTGGAAGAGAAATCTCAGCTACAAGACTCAAAATCTTCTGTATTTAAAGAGAAGAAAAGTTAAAGATCAACTGCAAAATCTGCTCTTCTTCTGACACCAGCGACTTCATTAAAGAACCACTGGCTATGTCAGCTCAGGTAGCCAAGAGGCGAGCAATGTCTCCTTGTATATGTAGAAACTCTTGGCATGTCTCCACAAACAGGTGAACTCAGCTGTCTTGATCTACATAGAAAGCACTGAGGAATTTCTTGCTTCAATGGACGACATTTACCATCCACACTCACATAAACTACAGCAAATTTCTCTTTACGATCGATCCAGAGACTATTTGTTAAATGTCTCTCTTAATTGTAAAAAACGAAAAACAGATCTGCTCTCCTGCTTTGAAGTGAATGGTCCTGTTCTCTTGAGTGTGGGTACTGGGTGGGTGGGTGAGGGGGTTTGGTTGGTTTGTAGGCTGGGAGCAGGAGGTGGTGCGGCACGGTGCCTCCTCCATCACTGGAGCTGGCACGTGGCCCCCGCTCTCACCACAGCCCGCTTCCTTCACTCCCCTTCAACAGCAGGTACTGTTCATCCACCCGACCCTGCCTCTTCCTCCCAAAACAAGCTCTGCTTTGTTCCCCCGACCCCATTGGCAGGGGCTGGGAGTTTATATGCTTAGAAAAAAAAAAAAAAGCTCTACCCACACCTCAGTGCCTGCCTGTACTGAACCCCCCACCCTGTGGACTGTAGAGAGGCAAATATGCTCACAATTTTTTAACAAGCGATAGGTTTTGGGTTGATTAAGTCCTTAAAAAACCAACGTTGGTTACTGAAACAGAGTAAACATGCGATGTGTTGGAAAATTTGAGAAATTTTTTAAGATAAGGTGGAATACAGATGAGCAGAAAAGATTCAGATTTCACCAAACTGTGCAAAAGTGATAAACTTCCAACTCCTAAATTCTTCAGTGTAGTAATGACGATGAAGAGGGGGGGGGGTTCTACGTCAGAAACTCTTTGTTTGCTTTATCTGATGTGACATGGCGTGGAGAACAACTCGCTATAATGCTGACAACAGCTGAGAGTGGAAAAACAACAGCCGTGGGGTCCCTCCTGGCCTCAACCCTGCTGGGCAAAAACTAACCCAGAAGGAACAATAGAACGCGCACACTAAGGCAAACAAAGGCGCAAACACACACAAACACAAACACGCGAGCACGTAAACGCACACATGTGAGAAACTCAAGGGGAGGATGCGTCCATGTTTTCTGCAAGCTGTGTATTCTCCTGGCTATTCTGGGAATCACTCGAGTTGTGTATTATCTAAGAGATAAGGGACTCTTTGCCAGGACTCAGGAAGTGCAGAGGAATTTGCTGCCAGATATCTCTGTGTTTTTGAAACTTGCTCTCGGGCCCACACCTCCCCTCCCTCCCCACTCCATGGAGCAACTTCCTCTCCAGGCTGAGCCTTGGCTCCCTGCACTCCACTGGTGCATCCTCTTCCTGAGGTGGAGTCCCCTTTTCCATCAAAAAACTCCCTCCATTTGCCTTTTTCTCAAACGCTCTCTTTTCTTTTTTCTTTTTTTTTTTCCTCTGAGAGGTGGAGCTTCTAATTCTAACATGAAATTTGGAACCACTCAGAAATGTTTCCAGCACAAAAGACTCTATGTGCATGTGTTTAAATACCAACACAAACTGAGGGAAAATGGGGAAAAGGAAAATGCTTCTAAAACACAAGCTAAGGAAGAGTATCTCCTCGTTATTCTTTCAAAATCCTCTCATTTTCTGTGTGTGTCAAAGGGCTGTATGCTTTAAATCTTTGAAATCTCCCCTTTTCCTAATAGATGAACTGAATATTTAATACAGTAATTAAACTGTACTTGTCAGCAACACATTACAGCTATAAAAACCTGCTGAAGTGCATTAAATGTTTTATCACCGGGAGACACATGAGAAGGAAAAAGATAGAGGGAACAGAGAAGGAGA
>JAPZDV010000021.1:23802143-23818244 GCA_029814665.1 Acanthurus lineatus | reverse complement strand
CGAGCACCGGGGTTAACCAGACGCACAATGGGCTTCTCTCACCACCACCACCGCCGCCGCAGGCCAAAACTGCTTAGTCATGACTGTTCACATACAGGAATGCTCCACTAGGTTTATACAGAGACACACATCCACATACACACACACAGTGGTTCATACACTCTCTATCCTGAGGAAGATGTCTGATTGATGAAAAATACTTTGATTCTATCTGTGACTGAATCAATACTAAAAATTGTAAATTGACTTTGAAGAGTCACTTGGCCAGTTCCACACATCAGTTAACTCGTCACAGGAAGTTTGATTCAGCCTGTAAAAACTGCTGATTAATGTCTTCTGTGGCTCCTGAGGAAAATATCTGAAGTTTGAGAAAATTACTCAGATGGTGTCATCAGGGTTGTCTCAGCTCGGACTTTCAGATCACAGACTTTTAAGCGAAAAGCTAGTGGGACAAACTGGAAGTACAGAGGCTTTTACCCGAGAGTGAGGCTGTGTTGCATCATGGGAAATGTAGGATCCCAGTGTTTGGGGGGCTTAACCTGTACTATGGACTAAAGAAAGGATGCCTCAGCCTCTGTTGCTTTGATGTTAATGCTAATTCACTTTATGTCCGAAGGGTTAATAATACATAACAGCAGAAACAGTTAATTGTATTAAACATCAGATTGACTGAATGAGTACTGACTTATGGGAAATATGACTTGCCATAAATCATTTTTACAGAGCTTTAGGTTTTACTGACTACTTCCAGTTATAAATGTTGGTTTTGTGGGTGTTGCCTATGAATGACAAGTCATTAAAGAACGTATACTGAACTGATCATCATCACATAATAAGGAACAACTTTAAAACACAGTGTGGTATCATGCAATCCTTAGAAAGTCATCCGTCTTTGATTTTTACAGGTAATAAAATGAATTAGATTAATCATCTCTATCTGTAATTTCTACCAGAATATTAAAATAAAGTCCCATTGATCTTTTCAATGTAAAACTTAAGGGATAAACGCCTCTGACTCAGGAAACACCCTCACCCATGTGACTGATCTCAGCAAAAAAGTCTAACTTGGCCCTGTGAGTCAGTGACCTAGCCTCTGCCTGACCCTCTGATGATGATCTCATCCTCATCCTCTCAAGGCCCCGGGCCAGAGCCACAGTATCCTGTAGGGGCCACACCCCAGCCCCCTTTTCTACCCAAAAGGGCCCCTCGCTGCAGCCCATTGTTCTCCTCTGATAATGACTTACCCGCTCTCTTCTACAAGCTATTTCCACTTTTATTTGGTCGGGGTCGTATTTCGCATTTGAGGACGAGCCGGAAAGCGCTGTGAACACATAAAAACAGATGACAGCCAGGAATCAGCGGTTAGTCGATAGTGATAACGTTAAAGTGAACTTGCAATACACCAGAGAACTGAAGGGGGGATCCAGTGTCGTCTCCCAGGCTTTTCTCCCAGTGGACGCCCCCTGGATGCTTTGTGTGTGACAGCTGGCTGAAGTCTGAGTGTAAACCGGGTTGAGGTGGATAAAAGGGAGGGTGGGGTAAACCAGGAATGGGGATTTGGAAGATTTTCTAAAGATCTGCACCCCCTGAAGGGACATCAACAATGTAGCACAACCAAGCCAGATAATTAGGTCAGCTAAGGTCAGGTTTTTAGCTGTCATGGAGCCTTTCAGCTCACACTTCTCTCACCCTTTAATTCTATCTTTCCCTGTATGCTCATGCATGTTGTTTTGATTATGAATCAAAGCTGGACATGGGTTAGTCTTACTGCTGGTGATGGAGCGGTTGTCCTCAGAGAGCTCGTGGAAGAGCAACATTTCCTGCTGAGCCAGCTCCAGACGCTGCTGCTTGACCAGGTACATCTCCTTCTTGGCTTTGAGGGCCTCCTGGGCCACAACAAGGTACTCCTTCAGCATGCGCTCCTGCTCCTGCCGCCATTGAGTCCGAGGGTTTTCAATCTGGGTGGTTTCTGATGATAAAACACCACACAAGTGACTCATGAGCAAATAGACGGCCGTGTTGTAGCTTATTTCTGGCATTGAGCCTCAGTATCTTGTAATGACATTGAACTGTCATAGACTTCAGTGTCTAATACAATGAGATCTTTGTCAATTTTTTGAGATAGAAGCACATGTACTCACTGCTAATGTGGTCGATGTAGTAAACTCCCACTTGCTGGTCGTAAACTTCCTCCCAACCGAGAGGCAGTTCATCTCCAACACAGTCGGCAAACGTCAGTGGTTTGGTGATCCTGAAATGATTTAAAATCTATTCAGCACAACAGTAACCCAAAGGAATGCACATGTGCACTTTAATATCAGCTTAAGAGACAATAAGACACAAAGTATCTATGTTCACTGGATTTTACGTCGCTGTACAGGAATCTGATATATCACATTATGTAATTTTCCCGGTTAGCATTTATTGGCCTACAAGCTGCTCTGCTCCATTTATCATGTTTATAAAGGTTGTTTTCAATGCTAATCGAGGGGAAAGGAGCAAAAATTCAACAGTAATTCCAAAGAATATTCTTTCCCAAGAGACGTTACAAGTGTTCCAGTCCTAAATAGACCAAAGTTGTTTCACTGCATCAGATGTAAGCTTTAGATATTATTATCACAAAAAAACAAACATACAAAAAAGTCGCAATTTAACAGTTACTCAGAGTAATTATTTCAAAATGTGGCAAAAAACATGAGCCAAGTACAAGCTTTGGTTTCTCAGCATTTTTTCACATTGTTGTATTTCTGAAAGTGGCTTAGATTATTTGTTTTTTGTTCTTTAATCTCATGCACTTTTTCTTGTATCTAACTGCTTCACAGGGTAAAGATGAAGTTTTGGGAGTTTTGGTTTCCCTAGTTTAGATAAAATAAATTATTTCCTGTGACATATCCTGAGGATGTATTATTACAGCCAAATCTTTGAAATACGGATTGGTAAAAGAGAAAGAAAGCTTTAGTATCACTACCTAAGTTTTTTGAAAGAATAAATCAAGAACCCAGTGCCAAATTTTAGATATTGTATAAACAAAAAAAGGAGCAAAAAAGAAAACAATATTAACACGCAATTATTGAGAAGATACTGTAGATTTCTGAGAGGCAAAGCTTTATCTGGCATGAGACTCTTCCTCCTGTGTTGGTGATTGTCAGATTTATAAGCTTATGTTTTTTTACAAGGTTACAGAGGTGTTCGGTCCAGTGCTCCTTGGGGAGGAAACACATCGGTCCAGGTGGTCAGCTGAGAAAATAACATGGTCTAAAGAGTTTAGCTTTAAAAGAACTGAGAGTTAAAGCCTGGATGCACTAAAGACCTCCATGAATTTACCTGGAGACGAAGTCCAAAAATATTTTAAAAATTTACAACCCATTAGCTACGGCTGCCTTATGAGGCCACAATACAGGAATTTTTACCTAAATGCAAAAATGTAGTTGAGACAAGAAAATTACTTTGTATTTATTTGGCCATAAAACATCTTTTATGGCTAAACATGTACAACTCTAAAGAAAACAGCATTTTAAATACGTAGTCAAAACAAAACATAGCTAGCCGACAATCAAACCGAACAGTCAACTACAACACCAAAGCAGGAGAGCAAAACCATTGATAACACATCTGTGAACAACAGCAGCACGATCAAAGCTTAAATGTCCTACTCCCCCCTCAGCTGTTTCTAGAGATTAAATCATATTATTTAATAAGATAAAATATTAGCTCAGTAAAAAGTTGGTTCGGATTTCAATTCGGTCATAGTAGTCAGACAAGAATCAGGTCTAAATGATGGACAAATATGCAAAATATTCATAAAACATATACAAATACAACATGACAAAGTTTGCCCCAGGTGTATTATTTAGCTTACATCATACATATTCATATTCATTTAATTAAATGAAAATTTAAAGATGCCTCTTACAAATTTGCCGAGATAGTTACTCTCTCTCACAACTCTTAAAACTATTTTCTTTTAATCTCCTATTTTAAAGTTTGAATTTTGTATTTCATTGTCACTAATGAAAACTGACAAAGTGTAATGATTAATTGAGGCATGTGTGTGGACCAATTGGCACACACACACGGTCTCAGTGTATATCAGTGACTCTGACAGGGCACAGCTAATGACATCAGGCTGATACTTTAATCTCCACATATCAGCGAGCTGTGAGCCAGTCGGTCTGATGACAGCAGCACATACAGTAACTGTCTGATTACCATCAATCAGCACTGACAAGAAGGGGGGTCCAGTGGCAGTGACCCTTCCGCCACAGAATGCTCACAATGCAGACGGTGCATGAGACCTGATTCTGGCGTGGTATGCAAACAATGAGGGGACGACCTGGAGAGAGTAGCTGAGGCATTCTGCACCGCATTCCTCAGGAGACAGAGGCAGCAGTTCTTCTTTCTGCACACACGCATTCAGGACAAACTCACTTCACCAGGTCTTAACTTCAGCTTGTTGCAATGACATGGTTTTCAGGCCGAATGCCACCAGCACAGAGACACATGCTGCAGATCAGAGCTGCAATGATTGGTCAATTAATAAATTAGTTGGTAAAGAGAAAAGAGTCTCATTTGAGTCAATTTTCAAGCAGAACTGCAGTTTCCAGCTTCTTATATGTAAGGATTTTAATGCTCTTCTTAGGCATTTTGATAATAAATCAACAGTCTTTTGGGTTTTAGACTGTTAGTTGAACAGGAGAAGCAAGTTGAAAATGTCAACTCGGGCAAAAAATGGCAATTTGACGGCCATCTTTTATCTTTTTTTTTTATTTAAAGATTAATTGCTTAATCATGAAAGTTATCAACCGATGAAACAAAATTTAGAATAATCGTTAGTTACGGCCCTTACTGAAACGCAGGTACACCCACTTCCTCAGAATGCTCATAAAAGCCTTTACTGTGTAACCTACCAACAATACTTTAAAAACTACTATCCGAACTTGTTCATTTCCCCCTCAGTGCTGTCAGTGCATTCTAATGCTAATAATAAATTAAGGTATTCTCCTTTAGGCATGTTCGTTGCTATTTGCTTGTACTGGACACAATCCTAGTTAATGATAAATCACATAAGCTTGTCAAAAACCTTCAACGATGGTTCAGATTTAGTGAACTCTCTTTGTATTTCACGTTATTTAAATACCCATTTTTAAACCCGGCTAAAGGAATATTGAGTTTGGATTTACAGACACTAACAACTGTAGATGATGATAAAAAAAAGAGAAAAAACAAGTCTTGTACAGACCAAGCAAAGCGTGATTTAAACTTTATTAAATGGTTTCCTTTGAATCATTTTAAAGTCTGAAGCTATTCAGTATTCTGCAATAAAAAGAGAATAATCTATCCTGATAAATGTGCTAAAGAGTAAACATTACTCAATAAAGCAGAATGCATTATTTTTCTTCTGTCCTTGACTTCTTGATCTGCTTGTGACAACTGGATTAATCAATTTATTGCCTTATCATTTTAGCTCTCAATCACACACCTCTATTTGCTGTAAAAAACAAACAAACAAACACATAGGCGCTGCAAAAAGTCCAACATAATTCCCCAAAAAAAACTGTCTAGACAAGCAGCCAGGTCTAAAATAACTGCAAATATACTACAGCATGGTGACAGTGTGTAAAAAGGATTCTCACATAAGCCTTGTGCTCGCAGCCAAACACACAGGGACAAAGCAAACACAAGCACACTCCCCACCTGCTCCTGCTTTTAGTGTTTGTTAAAGGTAAACACATGACAAGACGCTAATTCCACGTGTAAATACTTAAAAAACACTCAAACAGGGCAGGAAGAAGGACTGAGGGAGGAACCACCAGGAGAAGACTCAAAAGGATTTCAACAGTAAAGAGTCATAACAAAAAATAGGCAAAAGTTCTTAATTATTTTTGTTGTCAGAATGGTCTTAAAAAAAAAAAAAAAAAAACAGGGGGAAAGGATGGGAAGCTCTGTGACGTGAGAGTTAAGTCCTGAACTGCCCTTCGACCTCCCAAGAGAGACGGAGACAGAGGGAAAAAACATGTCCTCTCACAGATCTGAATCTGAATATCTGAATGTTTGGTTTGTTACGCAGTCTTGTGACAGCAGCCTCCGTTTTTTCCAAGTCATGTCTTGGTCTTGGGAGACTCTGTAACCACTGCTGCACACACAGGACACTCACACAGAGGAGAACGTACAGCAGTACACACTGATGACAGACTTCACCAAAGCATCGTAAAATCTAACAGCAGTAATATTTAGTATAAAAGAATTATCTAAAAGGCCTTTTTAACAAGCAAAACCTTAAATATTTTTACAATCTCTTCTATCAATCAGCTTTTTCCTCAAAGTCTAGCAAACTTTGACAGAAAAATATCTGTGTCATCCTCCTGTCAGCCTGACACAGTGACCCTGAGTAAACCCCTGTTTGCTGACATTGTGAATTAGTCAACAACATGGATTTACCTACCAGAGCTTAATGCAGGCCTGGCACTGCTCTGCTCTGGTACGTAAGGCGAAACACTGACTTTTATAATAACTACATGACTAACAGGTTATCATTAGAGCTCCTACAGGATTAATGTAACTCTGCAGCAGGTGCTGACAGTGACTATTACGGGGTTTTTGGCCACACTAGTGGCTGTTTGGATGGCTTTTGTCTGTCTTTGGTCCAGACTGAAACAACAACTATTGCATGGACTGCAATGAAATTTGTACAGACATTATTGGCCCCCAGAGAGTGACTCTGGTGATCCGTTGTTTTTTCGTCTTGTGCCACCATGAGGTTAACATTTCTGTTTTTCAGCGAAACATTTCAACAACTGTTGGACTGATTTCTGAAATTTGGGAGGGATACAAATGTGTCTCTCAGGGTGAATTGTGATAATCTTGACATTTCTTCTAGTGACATCATCAGGTCAAATTCTTTATTTGTTCATTACTTTTTAATACTTTTCAAAACAATTACTAATAGTTAGCTGTTACCATGTTAGCACAGTGACCTAAAATGATGACCATGGTAAATATTATATAAGTTTAGCATTGTACCATTGTCACTGTTCGCATGTTAGCATGTAGCATTTAGCTTCAACTACAGCCTCACAGTGGTGACAATGTGGCTGCACCGTCTTTTCTTTTTTTTAATCTTCATTATTTTCTTTTTATTTCCATGACCAGCATTTATCAGAGGGGCTAACAAATTTTATTAATGAAATATCACATGATTAATTTAGTTCCAAAACCCCATGCAGTTGCCTGGGTTTATTAGTCTGCATTTTTTTGCATGCCATGCAACCATAACAAACTTCAGCAAAAATGAACAGCAGAGATCGTGTTAACTGCACTTCTGACTGAATCAAAAGCAACTGTCACTCTACAAATAACCAGATGGTAAAAAATTGGACCAAGAAACAGAAAAATAGTACCACAGCATCACTGTGAAAATGACAAGTACACATAATTTGTAATAAATACATGATTATTAATAGGGCCCAAGGCTTTGTTCTATAATTTTACACATTCCCAAGGATCCTCTTACAATCTAAGAGGAAACAAAAATGAAACAGACATCTGAAATAGAAAAGAGAGCGACTGACAGAATGACAGGCATGTTCAGCTGTGGAGGAATGAAATGCTGCAGGGCCTGCTTGCCTCTCACAACTTCCCAGCAAAATATATTTAGTTGTCAAAGACATTTGCTAATTCTAGAATAATCTGTGCCATCCTGGGTTGTCCCAGAGGAAAGTTCTATCTGTAGCAACCCGCCTTTGCCTGGTAACGGGCTGCTGCATGAGAAAGGCATGTGAAACTGGAGTCTGGGCCACTGGACCTCGTCTGCTCTGGTCATCCCCAGCAACTCCTCAACCTTTGTTTCTCTGCTACAATGAGCAACTCAAATTGTGGCTAACTGTGGACTCTGCATTACACAAAACACAATATTCACTTTATATTCTATCATGGAGCCAAAGAAGCAGAGTTTTGCTTGAGTTATTGTTGCTCGCTATGACCACAATAGCCACATGTTTTCAAGCATCTTATAAAATCCAAAGGCTCTCCAATAGTGACTGTCTTTAATACAGTTCGCTCAGTTCATATTAGATTAAAAAACACGTAGCTGATTACACCGCCAAAAATGTAATTAAGACAAGTTGTCGCAACAGCTCGTTGCAAGTTTCCTCGGTGTAGGAGTGCACATGTGATGGATTTTTTGACAACGATATTTAATTGTGTGGTGGTTCACTGTATAAATAAACAAAACACTAGTGTGATAAAATATGCAGTCAACCGCAGCAGAAGACTGTTACTAAGGTTCACGCCTCAATAAGAAATGACAAAGGCAAACTTATCAAACAACTGAAACTCCTTTATTGTCCTAGTGAGCCAGCTGCTACAGTCACCAAATGAGAATTGAGGCTTGACCTCCGGGTGACAAGCATTGCATATGAGACCAAAAAAACAACAAATGTGATTACACCAACACAGTGTCATAGACAGGCGTGAGGCAACATTAGAGAATTCTGAATGTTCTCATTTTAAACTCAGATATTCACCCAAATACACCACCTGCTTTCATTGTTGTCATACAGTTCACTCTTCTCTGGAGGGGGTGATAGACACAGTCTCTGAGGCAAAAAAGGCCACAAGTGTTGCTGGTCTACAAATTCCTTTCTGTGATAAAAAAGAAATGTGAAAACAAGTTTGGGAGGAATGTCATTTATGAGCAGCCTCTCCGTGGGCCTGGTGCAGCATTTCAGAGCACGGCCTAAAGCAGCTGAGAGACAGACAGACACCAGCTTCTCCCATTATGTGTCGAATCTTATAGAAATAGGTCTCCTATAAGTAGACCGACATCTCCGTCTCTGTACACATTTAGACAGCGTGTGGACACATGGGAAGGGCTAGTCTCATTGTGAGTGGAGCTGAGTTGGGTTAACTGTGTATCTAGACTAGAAAGACTATCCTACTACAAATGCCTTTTCTTAAATATATCATTCAGAGACAGGTGGATTACTTAATTAAAACTTCTCAAATGTAGAAGCAGCCCTTCAGACAAATGGTCACCAGTGTAGCATCTTGACCATAATCATCATCTTATTATAAATGCATCCAGTTGCATTCAAGTCCTTGATGCTTTTTAGAGTTCCCAGCATCTTCCCTTTATAAGGAAGCTTATCACAGATGCTCTATGGGTTGAATTTGGCTTCAAAGTATTCAAGTCTAACACTTGCACATCTATTAGTAGAGCTGGCAACAATACCTAATCGTAGGAACAATTTATTTTACAGTAATAGTTTAAAGTTTTGGGAAACATTTTGTTAAGAACTCAATTGAAACACTGATATTTCTCATGCCTGTAATTTAAATATGAAGCTACAGCAAGTAGACAGATAGTTTAGCACAGACAAGAGTAGGATTTTCAGTTGCCATGATTGCTAATTTCTGGTGGGGATTTCAATGATTTATTCTTGCAGATCTTTCATACTTTTCAAAATGTTTTGGACTGAATTATTCAAATTAATGAAACAAGTCATTTTGCAGGGGGTAAGATGTTCAATAAAATTGTTTTACAGCCACTTCTTTCACAGCGGACCTTCCTGGGGAAACTTGGGGTCTTGTTGTCATTGTGAGGTTGCCAGGCAACCGACAGAGACTCCAGGAAGTGCCCAAGCCAATTAACCAAATTAAACAAATACGGTATGAAAAATTAATTAGTGAGCTTTACTGTGCTGGTTGGTAGATTTAGTAACCTTTTGGCAAAGCCAGGCTGACCGTTTGTTGTCTTTGTTAGGTAAGCCCTGTTTTTTACTAATATCTGAGGTCCACTTGGAGTATCTGTCCCACAGAGGCAAAGAAAATCAGCATTTACAGCACTGATGTTTGGTGGCTATGCAGACAAGTTCAAGTGGTCATAACTAATCGGAGGTACTCAAATGACTGCACAAAGCCTGTGTGTGCACCCTCTTCTGACGAATCATTTAGACCCTTGCGAACTCTCATGCACTCACTGATGCTAAAAGAATCTTCATATCTACAGTACAGACATGACAGCTATCGATTTTCTAATCTAAGTCAGCCAAAAAGCAAAATAAGCCAATTCACTGCTTCTCTAAACTACTCTTTTTAAGTCACAATAAAGACACACTTATAATGAGATGCTCATGTACATAGAAGCAGACAATGAATGACCATTGCACAACATTTGTCCTCAACAGAGAAGCTGCAACTGTTGATACACACTGTACTCAGACATGTCCTTATATTTTCTGACAGCTAGATTATAGTGTGTTATGGTGTGCGAAATTTATTGAACATTTATATTCTGCTCAGCCTTAACCTTTTTTTTTAAACTATGACAAGCTGTGTACAGATACGCACACATGGTCAGGCCTTGTCAGCTACATTTTTCTTTCTTTTTGAATAAGAATTGTGCAGATGTGTGGAAAGGGGGAAAAAAAACAATGGTGGCCGAGAGCTCGAGGTTGGTCTCCTGAGTTTGGAATGTCCTGTTTAGGTAGCATTCTTTACAATATACACATAAAAACACAACTAACCTACAGTCCGAATGAAGCTGAATGAAGCTACTTCAGAGGGGGCATCACACACAGCCTGAGAACCACTGCAAAGCAATATCTAGGCAATCAATAATTGTTTTTAGCATTGTAAATCATCCAAATGGCTTCAAAAGGAGTAAGGCCTGTCACACTAACTGCTGGAGGAAAGAGGTTTGAACTTTCAGAACAAGGAGCTTGGTGAAAGCTGAAGACAAGCATATTGTGTGCTCTTGAAAAAAGAACACAGAAAACACATAAGGCAAAATGACACTGGATCAAGCAATGGCGTGTTCGTAACCTCCCCCCACCAAAAGACAAAAAAGAGCCATCATAATGAAAACACTGGGGGAAGCAAAATAACAGCGGGGTTCAGCGCATGTGAATAACCTTTCGGTGCTGGAAACACAGCTCACCCTTTCCAGAATAATTGAATTTGGTGTGCTTTGTGACCAAGTATAAAGGCCTCCCTTTGCTGAGCGGCAGGCCGGCCATGGCTGTTGCATAACAGAGCTAATAAAGGAGGCCTACAGGGCCCAGGATGGAGAGGAGGAGGCAGACACGTGGGAACTGCCTCTTTTCTGCTGCTTTGTCTGGGGCCGCGAGCAAGCAGAGCCCCTGGGCATTAGTGTAGGCATGCCTAACATAACGCTCATTCCACAGTAACAAAAAAGCCCCACAGAACTGCACGGCTTATCTGCAGGAGCTGGCAGGGCCACCCCGAGGTGCTTGAGGTATCCACCGTCCTCATAATAATCATCAAGATGAGCACAGAGGGATGTAAGTGTAGTTCACAGGTTCTTATTTCTCTCTTTGGGCTTGAAACGCTCAATGCAGAAAGTCACACATGATGAGGCCAAACACCAGAGTTTGCTTTTCTCTAAGCTGTGTGTTGAGAAATAATCCATCAGCTGTTTCCCAGGTATCTGTGCATCGTGTTCACACATCGATCTAATTTTTCACCATGTTGTCATCTAACCAACGCAGCTTCATCCAGCTTCTCCACAGTCTGCAGACATCCAATGCATCAGCAGGGACAAACTTAAACTGTGGCTGATAAGCAGCTCCGTTACAGCACATCAGGATCATCAATGACAATTATGTTTGAGCTCAATGGCTCTTGTGTCTTAGTGATTAGGCGATAATTCAAGGCTGACACGCTTCTCCCTGGGTCAGCAGACTCCAGCCTCACACACATCAGACAAGTCTAGCTTTTCACTGTTCGAGACACCAGATCACAGTGCCAGAACTTTATGTTGCTGCATGAGGTGTTCATACAAACTGTTAGTCTGAGCATCAGGAGTCTAAGAGACGCTCCTGAGGTCTTTGTTACACTTCAAACACAGATCATATTATGCCCAAAATATGGAGAGTTTGAACCCTGCCGAATAAGGCAGGTTTCAGTGCCCTGAACTTCACGTCTGACAGGTCAGACTATGACTCAAATGTCTCTGACTAGGTAACATTTTCCAATCAATCCACAGTAAAAGGTTCCACTTGTGATAATTAAAACATTGGACTATTAAATGATAAGTTGGTTGACAGAAATTAAATGACAGCAATTTACTTAATCGATTAATTGCCCTTATAGAGCAAAAATGCAAATAAAAAAATCCCGTGGCTTCTTTTTGTAAATATTTGCTGTATTTTCTTAATCTTTAAATCAGTCTTTAGGTTTATGACAGTTAGTTGGACAAATCATTGAACTCAGGCATTAGGAAATGGTGAAGGGACATTTTTTACTTTTTTCCTAATCACTTAATAATAAAACCATCACTAAAAATAATCAGCAGAATAATCAATATTGAAAATTATTTTAAAATGACCTTCTAACTTAAACTAGGAACCAGGGTTTTAATGGCTGATTATTTTAGAAATGTGAACACAAATAAGTGCTCAGGTCAATCAAACTTCAGCCAACACTTGTAAGAAGAGCTCAGCCAATAACAGGCCCATCCTAAAGCTGACACAGGTAAACAAAAACAACACTATTAAAATCGTTTCAGTAAGAAGATCATCTTATTCCTCATTGTCTGGTATTTGATTATCAAAGCTTAGAGTCTGCATTTGATCACGTAAACATCCGAAAAATCTAATCACAATCACTTTGTTTCTCAAGTCTCTGGCCTGTACAGAAGCTCATGTACCTCAGCCTGCATTAAAGTCAGTAATTCATGATGATAATGGCCTTTAACAACATGTAGTAGATACCCAACAACAATCCTTAAACTCTCAGCCTTTGATTCTAGTTGTACTTAAACAGAGCAGCTGTCAAACACTGGGAAAAGTATGAAATGCTTATCATCGCTGCATTCATCTCTGTGCTCCTGCCATCATCGTGCCTGAGTGGCATGCAAACAGTCCTTTTTATCTGCAGCTTGAGGGAGAAGAACTACATGTTTTATTTAAGAGCTGCAACACTGACTGCCTAGCTGACACCTCTTTGTATCTGTTGCATGTTAGCAGAAAGTCAGCTTTAGGGCTGTGTAGTGATGTGATTTATTGGAAAGTCAGTATCAGGTGGTGACAGAAGACATTCCTTTGGCCGAGATAGCCTATAAATCACTGAGCAGCACCAGAACAAATGCAGAAAACATTCTTTAGTCATGCAAACGTAAAACCCCAGATCCCCTCCTATAAACACGGAGATCTTGTGAAAAACTGCTATCAGCCTCACACAACAATGGTTAATCAGCTTGCAGGGGAGGAGGGGGCCTTCAAGGAAATCAGGTTTCTCTTATCTAGATTACATGCAGCTACTACATTCCCACTTCAGAAATTAGCTACAAGAAATCTGGTTTAAGACGGAAATTCAAACTCGTGTCTGCAACCAAACTTTGCGTGTTGTTTTTGTCATGAGCTGTGAATTTCTGCCTTTCCCTCATAATGCAACAGAGTTAAATACTTGCTATAATTCCCAGTAATCTCACAAAGTCTGCTTTGAATGCCTGATTGAGCCTGTTTCTGGGTTGGTGAAATCCCAGTCCCCACAAAAGCACATCCTTGCAGCTTTCCCAGTGGCCCAACTAGCATTCCTCACATTTTTTCACAAAGATTTCTGGGAGTTGGAGTTTAAAGCTCTTGCTGTATTACACTCCATTCTAAAATCCAGTGAAACAGAGACATTACAGACATTATCGTTAGACTTCAGAGCTGAAGCTGACACACTATCTCATTGGACTTGAGGTGTCTTTTGTAGGAAAAGGGAAGGGGAGCTGGATAACAATAGCTCACTTTGTTAGGTGTGTGAACCAGGAATGTTTCAGGTCACTGGAAGTCATAAATCTCATGAGCCTACTGAGTCTGAATTATTAAGGTTTGAGACACATCAAGTCTCCTCTTCCGTGAGGAAGAGCAGGTTCGTAAACATTCAGGTGAGCGGACTGACAGGACTCATACGTCCACAGGCTCTGACTGAACTCAGGCTGCTGTCTGGTGATACCCAACTCAAATGCAACATAACAAACCGGAAAGACTGAGCTGCTGTGTAAGTCAGTGACAAAGACTCGTCAGACTCTCAAAGAATGACTAAATGGATCACTAAGAAAGTACTTATGTGAGCAGCTGCACGGTAGGTGACCAGGGGCGTTTCATCCCGTGTTTGCATGGGAACTTCTTCACGAGGTGGGGAGGCTACGACTGCTGCCAAATCTCATCTGATTCATCAGTCGTGGCTAAAATATCCACCGCAACTGCATGTCACATTAAAGGGAATGGAGTGAATTTATTACCCTGGCCCCCCAAAAACAAAACAAAAACTGCCTTCACTTGCAGTCGTCGCCCCCCTCCGTCTGGCCGCATCTCCTCCTGTAACTTATGCTAGTTTGTATCAGGAGGACTTGTTGAATTAAAATGACTGTGTGTGTGTGTGAGTGAGTGAGTGAGTGTGTGTGTGTGTGTGATCCCAGTACTCCCAGGCCCTTAGCATACCTATCTCTGGGGTCAATCCATGAAGTTTGCCGGGTGTTGTGGTCGATAAAAAACACTCTGCCATCGTAATCACGGGCTTCCTCCCAGCCCGCGGGCAGCGGCAGCTCCGAGCTCTCTCTCCGCTTACCGCCGCTGACCCACGGCATAGCGTCGGGATGGTGAGAGGGCTGAAGCCCTCTGCCCTGCTTTTTATCCCCCCGAAAAAAAGTCGGTCTTCACTGCATTACAACAAACCCTACCTCGACACACTTATCGGCGCAAAGACGCATACAAAACTTTCCACCGAGGTTGTCCGCCGAAAACGTCCCGCTGGAGAAACATCCACGTTTCTTCTTACAAACACCCCCCAAAAAAATACACCACCGCAGCGCTCTCACGGTCCTCGGTCCTCCATGTTCGCCTCCTCCACCATATTTCATTCCTCCGTGTCCATATTCGGATAGAGTCGATTTGCATAAACGGTCGGACGTAGCCAGAGCGAGCTCCTCCGTCCAATGGGGAAACTTCAGAGCTCAACACTTTCATTAAAGTCTATTGTCGCAGTGAAAATAATGTTTCTAAAATTGATTTCATGCTTTTAGTCAACTATGATTCAGTCGGCGGCGGAGGTGGACGAGAAAGACGAGGGCACGTTAGCTAACGTTAACGGTCAACTTTCAAACAACAACCTGTGGATTCGCTCGACAAAACCGCGCATTAACTTCATAAAAGTAATAGTTATTTTTGTTATTATTTAAAAAGGAGTATCGAGAAAAAAGATAAATCGTTGCTACATATTTAACTGTAACTTAAATCCATGGACAACTCCCCCTCGATCCAGTGACAAACCCGAGGTTTGTTGTCGACTGCAGGGTGAGTTAACTGGTACAGCAGCGCCACCTGGTGCCTTCGGTAGATATAGCAGCGTTTACAACACCGGCTCCTCAGTGAGAAGCTTCGCTGTTAACCTTTATTATCAAACAGCAAGTTTCAATTAAATAAATACAGTTTGATCAAGACTCTACTAGTTGTACAATTAAAATAGAGTTTTAATAATCCACCGTTTTTGATCCTCATGGTCACATAATAATAATTATAAAATAAGAGCAGAACATACCACGAAACACAATCATATAAATGAACAAATCCCACAATGATAAACAGATTCAATTGTTAAATATCATTTATGCACTTATTCAGTGTTTAATTTGATTATGTGATCGTGGGTGACAGGTTGTCTTTCATTGACATGATGTGTTTTGACACTTCGGGTAGCTCTATCTGACCCCTATCTGTGATAAGTAGGAACTGCAACAACACTGCTAAAAAAAAAAAGAAAAAGTTTCCTCATAGTTTTCTCAAGTTGCTAGTGCAGTCATTGAAATTCAGCGTAACATGAAATTTCAAGTGGAATTTCCAGTAAGGGGGGAATTTCTGTTGTCATTACTCCAAGTACATGTTCTTCTACGGTTGCTTTTTTTCCAAAAAAAAATAAAAACTGTGGAAGAAAATTTAGTCTTTTTTAGGTGTGGTTTGGTATTGTCAGTAATTCCAACTCCTGGCACAGACAATGCACTGCAGGCTGACTTCAGTGTTTGTGGGTGTGTGTGTGTGTGTGTGTGTGTGTGTGTGCGTAGTATGTGCAGCCCAGCAAACGAAGACTCTGTGTGAA
>JAPZDV010000021.1:23786388-23802043 GCA_029814665.1 Acanthurus lineatus | reverse complement strand
TTTTTGTGGTGTTTGTTTGTGTGTGTTTGTCACTCTCCTGTCACACACTTCTCTGCTCTGTGTGTGCTGTGTGTGTGTGTGTGTGTGTGTGTGTGTGTGTGTGTGTGTGTGTGTGTGTGTGTGTGTGCGTAGTATGTGCAGCCCAGCAAACGAAGACTCTTTGTGAAGACGTCAGTGCAGGTCAGCTGGGCATTTTGCTCTCCAGAGGAGGAGGAGTTTAGCAGCTTGGGGATTTTATCTGTGCATTTTTGTTTGCGTGTTTGTGATTGTGCACCGCTGTGTCTGTTTGTGACTGGGAAGCATTTTCTCACATCACAGCTTTGATCTATCATCTCCTACGATCACTTCCCACAGGCCATGTAGCGTTCATATGAGAGCACACAATAAGCTGCACTGTTGTTTCTGCCTTAGTCACATGCAACAAAAAGTCTGACTGTGTCACTGGCTATCAAATAGTTATTGCAACAGATTTTTAAAAATAGGATGCACTTTTATTATTTAAATATCTGTATTTTTGCATTTTACTACCCATGGAGCATACTTTTATTTCCAAAGAGAAAAGCCCTCTTAATACAATAATAACTGTGTGTTCATGACTGTAAACAGTTTACTCATAAGTCTGCAAAGTAAACAGTTTGAGGACAGCACTGAGTGCTGCGAAATGAAGTCTTAATCTAAATCACACAGATTTCAAACTGAGGATTTAATAGTATCTCAAGAGGCAGCTCAGTTTATGAGAAGCTAATCTTTGTGAGGCATTTATAAATAATAACTGGACTCTGCTGTTTAAAGTTGGCCCATGGTCGTTTGTTTTTCTATTTATTCATTTTTTATGTCTCTGATGACACACAGGATGCATAAAAATAGACACAGGGGATGTCATTTTGCACATAATAATACAGAATATGATATCCTGTCTACATTTAATTTCATCCCTCGTGGCACGCTGTTAAAACCAGTCATCTCTGCCTCTGCCCCTGCTGCCCATTGGCACAGCAGCCAGAGCAGGAGGACCACAAAGGGGAGGGCCGAATGGGCCCCCTCTCCTCCCTGCAACAGAAGATGTTTGCTCCTCCGAGTGGGAACTTAGAGTTCAGAGCCTGAGCGGTCAACTCTAATTATCAGGTGTTGTGAGCAGCTCCTGCACCGACTGGACGTCAACAGGCCTCTCCAGCTGAAGTGCAGCCAGTGAAGAAGAACTCTTGTGGTTCTGTCAAGCGTGGAGGCCAAAGAGAGAGAGAGAGAGATGGACACGTGCGCCTGCGCTTTGGAGCTGCTGGGGATGCTGGTGTATGTCGGAGCATGGCTGTGTGCTTTAGCCACCACTATCTTACCACAGTGGCTGACCATGTCCACTGCGCTGCTGCCTGTAGAGAGCTACGAGCTGGGCCTGTGGGAGACATGCGTGGTCCAGGATGTTGGAGGCATGGAGTGCAGAGCTTATGACAGCCTGCTGGGCCTTTCCAGTGACCTCAAGCTGGCACGCATCCTCATGTGCGCTTCACTCGCAGTGGGCATGCTGGGAATACTGGTGGCTATACCTGGACTTTACCTGATCAACAGCTGTAAAGATCACGGAGGCTACCGAACCAAAAGGACTTTAACCATCATGGGAGGGGTGCTGGGGATGATTTCTGGAGTGCTGTGTCTGATTCCTGTTTCCTACATGGCCCATTTAGCCGTGATACATTTCTTTGATGATAAAGTGCCTGATGTGGTGCCACGTTGGGAGTTTGGTGATGCCCTGTTTTGTGGCTGGGCCGGAGGGTTTCTCCTCATAGTGGCCGGGCTCCTTCTGGTCACTTCGTGCCTATGTTTACAGGTGGAGCCTCAGCCTGCTCTGCAGCGGAGATACCAGGTGATGAGTACAGATGTTTCCTTCAGGAAGCGCACAGAGTACGTTTAAGGGATAAATCATAACAGAATGACCTGCATAGAGACTGACAGCACACCACAAGTCACCTGTAGAGCTGCACATAACACTGCTTTGAAATAATGATGTAAATATGTTTTTTTTTTTTATCAAACACAATATCCTGTATAAGGATTAATGTATCACTTGTGGATTTTGATCAAATGTTAAGTAAAACAGTGAAATAAGACCTTGTAGAAAATACCACCGCACTCTCAGTGAATATGTGTTGCAGCTGTTTTTTGTGACTCACCTGCACAACCCAACATTACAATTCAAAAGTATCTGCTGTGACCAGTTATGTTTTTTTTTAAATATGTTTTATGAAATGCTTTTTCGTCCTTCTTCTGTGGTGGCCTCTGGAACTTTCTATTATCAGTGCCAACCAAAGACAATATTTCAAGTCTATTTTACAGGTTACCAAAGTTTTAAAATGCTGTGATTCTAAGTTTTTCTTAATACTGAAGTGTAGAGCAAGCACACGTGATTCTGTGCCTGGTTAGGTTTGCTTATGTGCAGTAATGTGCATCACATTCAGCTGATTCTCATAAAGAATTTACATTGATCTATTAAAAAGTTGTCTCTTTTTCATTAGTGGCCTTCTGGTCTTGTATTATGTGCTGAAATATACAGAATATGATCATTTATTTGTTAGGTAATGTTGATAAAAATTAAGCTGTGGCATGATTCTCAATGAAACCTCAAGCTTATTTTTTTCTTGATTATGTCAGAGGTGAAACATGGCTGCTCTTTTGCTCTTTCCCCATCCGGTCTTCTATTTAATCACATAAACCTCGAACCTATTTTGGTCTGAAGTCGTCCCTGGTTGCTCTGTAACCAGACGACAAGCTGAGCAAAGGGGGGTTGTGTGGGACTGAAAACAGTCGTCTCGGTCCGTCAGGTGTGTCTGCAGCATTGGAAACACAGCTTGAGACTAATTCCATCAGATTTCCTGGTCACTTGCTGAGCTAAGCTGTGTTTAATGAATGCTCTAATGGGCAGCGTGTACTGAGAAGAATGTAGAACAGGTTGCCCTCGCAGCTTTCGCTTTGACATAATTACACAAATTTGCCAAGGTTAGAGGGCAGCGCTGCTCTCCGCTCTCCAAAGCTGTCTGTATCATTTACATAAAAGTAGGTACAGTGACATGAGCGTGTTATTGCATGAGAGGAGGAGGATTTCTAGGCTTCCACACCTTAATGATGCCACTTTTTGTGCAGTTTAAGCTTAAAGAATGAAGTTAATCACAGATAATGATGTTTTTAGAGAGATATATGTTGCCTAAGGGGCCCGAGACATGGCAGACTTTGCTTTTGAGGATATAAAAATTGACTCTGTCAGGCCTCACAGAGTGGATTTAGAGGCACCCTCCTACATCCTTTGATGCCACACAGGCTGCGGGGAGCTGCCTGCACTGTGTCTCCCAGTATGAGGGTATCTATCAGCAGGGGAGGCAGTGAAAACAAATGCAGAGATGTTACTTTTGATAAATGCCATGGGGCCGGGCAGTGCAGAGCACACAAAGGAAATGGGATATCATCTTCTCATGTGGAATTATGTTTAAATACATCCAACAAAAAACAAACAAACCTACTCTGAGGGGTCGATAAGCAAACTGCTCACAGCACAGGGAACACTGTCAAATGAGTAACTATCTTTGTAAAATGACTGACTGTAATATGATACTGTGTGACCGATGGAGAAAGATAATAACGACCTGAGTTCAAACTTGATAAGGTATAATAATCAAGGGAACATGGTTGAAATTACAGTACTGTTAAATTGATTTTCCACCCCTCAACACCCTCTTATGGTAAATAATAAACCACAAAGATAACCTTTCCACACCCTCACTTACAAAATCCACTTATCTGTCTTATCTGACAGGCAAGGATGAGTAAAAAGTAAAAGACAAGGACCGATATGTCAATGTAATAATATTATGTTCAAGAAAAGGCGTCACAACTATGAAATTATTTGCAAAATGTGTAAGAAGTATCAAAGGAAGATCAGTTTTTGGAATAACATTAATTCCACTTCCTTCATCGTTAACTGGAAGTTTAACTGTTTTTCTTTTTTATTTCAAGTTACATAACACAGTTACGTGTACCGATTTTTTGTCTAATCAAATATAGTAACTTTGTAGATCTATGTTAACAAGTAGCCACCTAAAACTACATAAGGGTCTTTTCTTCCTCTAAATTCCAATGTCTATATTTTACAAGTGTAGTTGATAGGTAGCAACATCGGACGTTGCTGCCCCCTAATGGTCGGGACTATTAGTAACCACAAGCACAACAGTGACAGTAGGTAAAGTAATGGAAGTAATTACTTTAATTTGCCAAAATTTATAAATTGATTTAACTAATTTCTTGAGAAGTAACTAGTAACTAACAACTGATCTATGACAACATGCGTAGCTCAGCTATTAACTCAAAAACAACTGAAACAAGAGGCCTTGATTTAGACATTCGGGTTGTTTGTAGGAGGTCACGGGCCAACAAATTTAGGGAAACTGTATTTTTTTTCTTTATGTAGAATTTTAAATCTGAAAAGTGACCACTTGCTATACCTCTTGGTTGAATGTTGATGCATTTTTAGTACAATATTCTTAAACATAATGCAGTGTAAAGTAGCACAAACTTAATTATGTATAAGTACATAAATGAATAAACTTTAGTTAAGTACAGTATCTGAGTAAGCGTATCCATTTTTTAGCTTTGGCTCCACATGGAGACCGGATCAACTATTATAATTTTTGTCCATTCTTAGTGTCTGGTTGATCACAGGAATCTCTGAAAAAGACATACATGGAAAAATCACTCATCTGCTTTGATCTTTACCACCAATCATCTCTTGAATCTATTAAGATGAAATATAATGTCATTAGTTTACCTTAAATGCCATTTTTGTGAAACTATATCTGCGTCATACTCTGATATGACTCATGTCAACAGTTTAATTGTACTTATCATCAGCCTTTCTCACTGAAAACATTCTTATCAGTTTAGCTCCATTTTACATCTTAACCGATGGAGTTTATGACTAAGCATCGAAGATTAGATAAACTATAACCAGCTCAAAGTATTTTGACAGGCTTATCTTTAGAGGGGAATGTGCAAGAAAGAGGTGGGAGGGTGGTGAGAGTGGAGATGAAGGGACAGATGGAGGATTATTCAAATACTTTTCTCAAAAGTTTTATCTCAAAGAATGTGATTCAGTTATACTCTATGATTCTCTTGTTAAAGATAAGAGGCACCAAATATGCATTTTTGTTTTCTGCCTGTGATAAAGTGCCTCAAACTGAGTGGTCAGAGCAGGTCTACCTTTCATCCACTCTGGGACTTGTGTTTTTGACAGAGAGCTGTGCTCAGCTGAAGAGGGCCTTTTGTTTCTTTGGCAGCTAGCCGCCTCCAGAGAGGTGCACAGGCCACTGGACTACAGTGTGTGTGTTTGTGTGTGTGTGTGTGCGAGTGAGTGTGTGTGTGTGTGTGTGCGCACATCTTCCCTGGCAACAATTACTACAGTGAGGCGGCCCCCTCTCCATACTCACATGCCTGCTCTCGTCAGCCTCCCACCCAGGTCACATGAGCAGGGCCCCCAGTCAACTGGACCTGCTGAGATCCCCCCCCCCACGTGGGGCCCATCAGAAGCCCACACCTTGGCATGCTATTTCACCTCACCCAGCTTGTGTGGTGATAAAGCCGATCAGTCATTACACGAATCTCAAACGGCACCATTGGAAAGCACTAGAGAGATAAAGTTTTCTGTAAAATCTGCAGATACACATCAGTTCCTGAACACCAACAACACCAATCCAATATAGCTATAGTGACCTCACACAAACCACATTAAGTTATAATTAAACCTAGGTGGAGTGCTACTATCTGTACATTTTATTAAGTACATGCCAGTAGAAATCTCTGTCATACACAATACATTGTATTATAGCACAATATTAAAGCAGCTATTGCCAGAATTGTAATATTAATAATGGAATACATAATTTTGTGTATGTGAAAGTTGTTTCTCATAAAGACAAAAACCACAAATAAATTTTTAAACAACTCTGTCGTTCCCCACAACTTGACTGAACACTTTTGCTTCTTTCAGCTCACTATTTTAGTTTTCTGACCCATAATTTTACTGTTATGATTCATTCTAAGTGCTTCCACTGCATTGTTTTTAGCCGGGCCATTGATTTGATTGTAAAATCCAGCATGGGCAATGTTCGCAACAATGTTGGCAGCAAGCTAGCTGACTTAGTGGAGTATAAAGCGTCTAATTCTTAAATCTTGATTACTTTAGGAATTAGTTTAAAAAATCTGACTTAAAATGAGAGTAACTATCAGATTCAAAGTCGTGGGGGACACACAAAATGTTTGCTTCTGAACTGCTGGATTTATAAAACAACGGCTGTATGTTAGCTTCCCTGTACAAATGACAGACAGACAAACTTGTAAACATAATGAATCATTTAACAGCTAAAAAGTTCACTTAAGCCTAAATACTTCCTTCAGGAGTTAGCTAAGCCCTCAAAAACAGACCTAAATTTAGATAACATTGAATCATTAGAACAAACTTGCAACAAATTAATGCTAATGTTGCTCCATAGTAGCTGGAGGGGTTAATGGGCTATTGCTAACAAATTAGCAATATTACCTCACCAAGTAAAGATAACTGTGATTTCTGTTCTGCTGCACCCAAAATGGACAAAAAAAAATCAGTAATTGCAGCCCAAAAGATGGTTTCTTATGAACTTTACTAGCTAGCTGCCGAGCTTTATTACTCATGCTGACATTTGATTATTATATTAATTCTTTTCTTGTCCAGCGTGAAAAAAGATGTAAATCTGGCATTGTAATTTGTTGCATTGTTCAGGTTTTGTCATCATAGAGCTTGTTCAGCCTGAAATGTTGGATTATCCTTGCCCTGTTTGTCTCCATTTGGCAACTCAGACCATCGAGCCAGGTTTGCTTCCCTCCTGGGACCATTGAGGGGGTCGTTGGGGTCTTTGAGGGCCTGCCAGGCAAAGCGGTAGCAGAGGAAAAGCAGCCCACATATGAGTATCACTATAGAAGCTATCATGCCAACTGGGATAGCAGAGCCAATGTGCTGTCTGACAGGAGCTGCAGGGAGGTTGAACTCAGGAGGAAAGTCTATTGTGCTGTTGTTCAGCACAGAGATCATGTTCCACACCGGCGGCACCAAGCCGAGTATTCCCGTCAGCAAGTAGAGGAACCCTGCCAGCCTGAAGAACAGCCTTAATCTCCTCCGATCCTCCACAGAGAAGTAGGCCATCCTCATGGCCATTGCGGCACTGATGTTCCCTGCCAGGCCGCTGATCACAGCCAGTACCATCAGCACCCGAGCCACGTGGATCTCTGCAGGAACATAGGTGTCCGTGATACCGATGCTCCAACAGTTTTCAAATTGGACAAGGACCTGACTATAAAAACACGCCCTCCAGATTCCCACCCAGGCCATGCCAGAGTTGATGACAGACACGTCAGCCACCTCCCACAGCCGCCACTCATTGAGGCCAACCGTGATCATGATCAGGATCCATGCCACTATCCCGCTCATCAGGCCCAGGAACTGCCAGTGGGCTGTGTTAGTCAGATACCTCACTCTGCCCATTGTGACCACTAATGCTCAGAGATCGATCACAGACTCACACATCATTGAGTTTACACAGTGTGACTGACCTCCATTACACCTGCTGGAAACACAAACATCAAGCAGTGTTAAAACTACTTAAACTTAAAAAGTCTCACAGATTTGTTTAGTATATTCACATTAACATTATGGCATTATTTTAACATCAAATTTGGGAATTGCGAACACCATTTACTTTTTAAAATTCAAATATAAATTGTAAGAGACTCTGAATATGATGTGTCTGGTGTCTATTTCTGTTGAGGTTTTGAGATAACCTCCTCAAAATAAATAAGAATAAATAGAAGATTCAGATAAATGAGATTCAGAGAGTGTCTAGAAATAAAAGATATGTAAGATATAAGGTTAGACTGAGTAATCTTAAAGCTCCCAGCCAAAAAGTTAATGCTGGATTCCCGTAAAAAGCCCGACACACCTGTATTGGAACACATGAATGTGGTTGAAGTTTTAGAGGGTGTAAATCAGGTTGAAGCGATTTGATTAAATACTTTATTTAGGAGTATGCATCATTTAAGCATATTGTAAAATTGCTTCAAAATCAGATTTAAATACTTGACCTTTTCTAGAAAAGTTTACAACAGAGCCACAGGATGAAGTTATGAAGTTTAGAAGTCCAAAGTCGATGAATTTGCAATGAATTGAATTACCAACCCTCAAAGCACACAGTCACCCTGAGGCTGCAGTATGCAGCACCTGAAATAAAAGCACCAAACTACCCAAAATGTAAGAAAAGGTTCTTGATAAAACAAATTGATAGAACAAACAAAAGACTCCACAGTGACAGGGAAACAGAATATAGGTAGATTTTCAGTGCTACCTTAATGGTTATTTCCGAGTTCTGTCCTGGGGTTTCTTTAGGCACAAGACTCAGTATCACTAATGACTCAGCTCTTAGAGTCTTAGTTTGTCTTTCATTACTATGATTTACGGTAAAAATTATAACTGTTTGACATTTACGAATAAATTTGTTGAGGAAAAGTCAATTACCTTCGCAAGTTTAGAAATATACATCGATACCATCCAATCAGTCATGTAGAGAATCAGAAAAACGGTCCTGTGTCGAGAAAGCTTGTTGTCTAGTCACTGTAGATCCAGTTCAAGCTTTATTGAGGTTAATGATTATCCAATTAAATATCTGCAGTTGATTCAGTACAATAAAACCCTTTGTCAAATCCTGTCCTGTTACTCACCTGTGTGTGTCTCTAACTCAGATTTCTTTCTTAAAATACAGTGAATCCTTCAACAGGTGCTGCATTTAGAACAAAAGACTGAACCTGAGTGATAGTTCACATTTTCCTGTTGGGTTATATAAAAAGAAGGCTGTCACCTCTGAATGTAAAAAGATATCTCTTTTTATGTCAAAGTCTTAAGCCTCCTTGCTATCAGAAGAGAGGAAGGCGTGGTGAGGTTAATGATTGGCAGTGAAGGACGAGCTGACTGCTGAACAGAAATCAATCAAAAACACCATTGTGTGATTCCAGCAGACTCTTTATTTAATATAAAGACGCACAGCTGATAAAGTGTTAAGAGTCAGGCTGTAGCAGTGCATGTAAGCATGTGAATCTAATATTGTCAAAATGTGCAGAACAAACATCCTCCAATAGGGTTTTACCTTTGGGCGACTGATTTAATCGTCAGTCTGAAATTTAGACATTTGACAGACTTAACTTCAAGCTGGTCGAAATCTTTTGCAATGATTTAATTCCATATTTGGTTGCAAAATAATCAAACTGAACAATTTCTTAGTGGTGAGTTTTACCTAAAAGTCAAGTAACAACTGTGGTAACTATGCATTTAACTCTTGCACCGTGAAAAACAGAACACAATGAAGTAATAAATCAAAACACAGAAACACTTGGTCAACAGAAATGTGGTGATATTTTAATCTAAACAAGTTTTTTTTCTGTCTGTGAGTAAAACAGAGCAGCAGCGACGGATGCAACATGCAGACGTGGATGAAGAGAGCGGACAGTGTCTGCAGTGACATGAGTGACTTTCCTGGCACTTCAAATGTGGATTTCACTTGAGTTCAAGTCTGGACGTGAAGTGCTACTGTTCTTCTGTGTGGTGATGTTGAACAAGTGCTCTTTAAAATGACCAGGATCTGCACACTTTCACTTTCTCACAGTTACATTCACTAACAGGAAAAAAAAGGTTTTTAAGTGAGGAAAGCAAGGGCACAAAAAATCTTAGTAAAAGGCCACTAGTTTATATATAAATGTTAACAAAAAAACTTTTGTGTTTATTGAACTCTTCGGCCAGAATTTATGGATTACTGGTATGTGATAGTGTATCTAAACATAAAACATGATAAATACTCCTAGTTGCTCAGAGTGTAACACACATCAGGTGACTTGGCTGCTCAAATCAGTTGAACATAAAATACTGTACCCATCTGCGCAGATTCAAAAGGCTACAATAAATTACTAAAACAAAACAAAACAAAACAAAACAAAAAAAAAGTAAAAACAAAGCAAAAAATGGCATGAAGGACCTTAGATACAGTGGTTGGTTGATGCCAGAAAAAGCAGCATCTTTCACAAAGGAGTTACTGTCAGTCCAGGTTGTGTTATGGCAGACGTGAAGTTTTAAGATGGTCAGACTTCACAGAACTGAAAAATAATGTCTGAACAGGCCGTTTGTCTCGGCTGATTCGTTATCTCTGTCTCCCTCTGCTGGACAAAGAGCTCAAGTGCAGCTTGGAGCAACATGACGAGTGTTGATCATCAGAGTTTATCAGTGTCCAAAATCCTCAAAAAGGCATTCTCTGCTCTATCGGCAGACTGTCCATCAGACACTTGAGCTGCTCCTCGCCAAGTTTGATTTTATCCTCAAGCTTCCGCTGCTCGATTATGAGTGCAGACTTCATCTTTACAAAGTGCTCGTAGTCTGTAAGGCTGTCCTCCTGAAGGTAGTTACCCAGGATCTCGCAAACCACACGTTCCCGGCGATCCAAGTTCTCCTTCAGCTCCTTCGCATCCTCATGCTGTCGAATCAGCAGCTTCCTCTTCTCTATCAACGTACGCTGCAGAGGACAGAAAAATGTTAGAGTTTGAGACGACACACCAGGTTTTCTCCGTTTGTGTGAGGAAAGAGCAGATTAACATTTACTCACCCTCTCCTCAGCAGTAGCGTCCTCATCCAGGCTGTTGAGGGCATTCTCCACTCTGGCCAGGCGGCCTGACAGGGACAGCAGCAGGCTCACCACCTTGTCCAGGTCTCCAACAAACATCCTGAACTTGTCCAGCTCGTTTGGTTTGCAGACCTGCTGGACTCGGGCCTCCACCTCGTCCCCCAGCGCGTTGTTGTCAAGGATGTCCTCCTGAAGACTCTCCCGGGCCTCCCGCAACACCTGAAGCTTCTTGCTGAGGCTGTCAATCAGCTCTTGCTGCAAATACAGAAGAAATTCAAGTTAAACTCACGTGAAACTGGCTTTTAATGTCGCCCCTGTACTTAATTTTGTTATGCTACATTTTCATGGCATTCTTACATTCATGACACTAAGTTTTGTAATCAAACAAATAATAATATAATTAGGTTCTGTGGTTTTTTGGTACCTTCTTATTGGCCAAATCAATGTCCAGCTCGTCTTCAGAGTTCTCCTCCTCCTGCTCCTGCATGTCCTTCATCTTAATCAGGAGCTCAGCTTTGGGAGCAGATGTGCTGTAATATGTGGTGTTGGTCACCATGGTGACAGCGGCTGCCATACTGTCCTCCTTTTCCCTGAAATACAAGCAACAAATGTTTCTGACGTTAGAATAAGGAGGGTAAACTTCTGTCAAAAAAATACAGTGTGCCTAAAGCGAGAAATACCTGCACAAACAGAACTGTTCTCAAGTTGCAAAGGTTTTCTTTTACTTTGTGAATTTTCTCTTTGGGACCTTAAACTAACACACTGGTTGCCAACCTTTTATGTGTGGCAACTGAGCTGAACTGACAAAATGACGGGTAATTTTGTCAAGTTTGCATTCCTGCTACAAGTAAAGAGGCAACAGAAGCTGAATCCTTTAACCATTTCAGTGTTGATTTAAGCTAAATATTTAAACTGATAACTCACTAATTTATCTTGTATTTTTAATTCTGCCAGTTATTTGTTAATTTAAGCTTTATGTTTGACTTATCTGTTGATTTACTAACTAGTTTTTTGCACTCTCATATGCAAACCAAATAGATGGTTATTTTTCTCCTTCACACAAATACGTAGATGTATTTTTTTAACAAAGTGACTTTCTGACACATGGCATGTTTGTTGGCAGCTTTATCAATGTTTTCCAATTGTTTCAGGTCACCTAATAACCCTACTGACATTGTCAAACTGTCAGTTGATTTCAAACTGAAGGACTTGAAGCTTTGTAGTGTGAAATTACTCTTTTACTCTTTGATAACATTTTCATGAATGAAACTTGTCCACAAAGGGGTGAACAGCCAGAACTATTGAGCTGATTAAAAATCAAATCTGATGTACATACACCTGCTCTTGGACAGGTGATATTCATTTGGTTGTTCTCAAATGTCATTTGATAAAGAGACTTTTCTGCAGTTAAACAGAATTTGGTAAAACCAGCATGAAGAACTTGTTTGAGTAACTGTCCCTAAAATTTTGGAGAAGTCTTGTAAATTAATTTAATTTCACCTCATATGTGCACACATGGTTAAATGTAGAAGAGCTGATGATTTTTCAGGAGTTATCATACATGTCCGGTGTGCCCGTATATGCTAAGAGTAAGCTCACACTCCACAGGTAAAACAAGGTGATTTAAGCCTATGAGCTGTTTACAAATTAAATGTGTCTTGAGAAAAGCTCTTGGTTGCATGTATTAAATATTTCTAAGAATTCACAGCACAAACAAACATGGTTGTCTGTCAGTATGGGAGCTAAAGTGAGAGGCTGACCTTTCCTCAGCAGGCCGGGGGACTGTCTGTTTCGGTGACACCTTCCTGCGTTGATGAGCTCCTTCCAACAGCTGTTCTCCCTGAGGGAAGATCCCCTCCATCAAGTCCATAGTGGTCTTCATCTTGCTCTGGTCCAGAATGTCAGCTAGTGACTTATCCTTCCCCATGATGTCCCTGGCCAGCTCCTCTCTCTTCTGATCCTCAGACAGTCCTGTTGTTACTGTCGCCCTGTTGCTGCCAGGCTCGTCTCTGGGCTGTGACGGCTGCTGACTGTTTGAGTTGATGAGATCTCTAACTGTACTCATGTACACATCTCTCTGGGGTTTCGGGTCACTGTCGGGCTCCCCCTGGCGAGAAATGGCACAGAAGACAGAGTCCTGCCCTGCAGCTCCCACACTGCTGAGCCTGGTGACACCAAGAGCCTCCACCTCTACAGCAGAAGAGTCACTGTGCTGCAAAAATGGACATTTCACCTTCTCTTTCACCCCCTCTGAGTGGACAATCCTGATTGGCACTTTCTTCACTGCATGAGATTGGTTTTCTATCACACGCTCCATCCTGAAATATCAGCGAAAGAGAGAAAAACAATGTTACAAACGGAAGCTCCACAAAGAACTTTCTTTGTGATTTCTCTGTGAAAATCTCTTGCAGTTACTCCAGCCATGCACTGATTTAAAGTTTCACTGCAGGATGGCAACTGAAATTTTTTCCATGGCCAGTTTGCTGGAATATTCAAGACATCTGGACTCCTCCCACCACCTTTGGTTTCTGCTAGCTGGAATAATCCTACAGCACAGTCATAAGTTCACCACAGATGATATCAATTAGTTCTGGATCAAGAGGATGAATAAACAGCTTCACAATAAAACATCTACACTACATTTTACATTTCAGGCATTTAGCTAAATTGAGCCCTAACCGCCAGTGGACTTCACAGAAATGTGGAGAATCTTTAATTTACTGCAGCTTCTTAGCACTCACATGTTGATTCTACAAGGGCAGTGACTCTCAATGAGCTCCTTTGTACGAGCAGCAAGAAGACACAATGAGTAGAAGAGTTACAGTCACTGTGTTCTGACTAAACCGAATGGTAGTTTGAATAAAGTTTCCTTCAGATGAAACACAAAGAAGTTTACCTTTTTGAGTCTTCATTCTGTAGAGAAACTGGTGGCTTGTCACTGAGTCTCTGTGGGGAAAACTGTGGAGATGGAGAGCGCTGCCCCTCCATAGTACCCGGCCCCGAAGGTCTGTGGGAGGAAGCCGGGGGAGAGGAGGGAGGTTGAGGATTGGATGTTGACAGATGATGTACTGCCCCTTGTCCTTTATCCAGAAGTCCTTTGCCCCGCTCAGATTCTCCCTTGGCAGCGTGGGTGGGGACAAAGGCGGGGTTAGGGTCAGTGTTAGGGGAGCAGCGGGTGAAGATTTTGCTCTGGGAACTGGTGAAGGGCTCGTGGGAGTCGACCTCTGGGCATCTGGGTGGGGGAGGCTTCTCCGGCGTGGAGGTCTTCCTCCTCGGCACAGACAGAGGGTCTTCGGGGCCGTGGTCCTCGGGCTGAGGGAGGGCAGACTCTGTGAGACTGTGAGAGATAGATGTGGGTCTGTGGCTTGCGGTGGCGGGGGCAGCTCTGTGTCTGCTGTCAGGGTTAGTTCCTGTCATGGGCGGAGGGGGTGGCGCTGTGTAATGTTCAAACTCCACAGGCTTTTCTCTCACTTTGCAGTCACCAGGCCCTCTGTCAGAGAACCTGAAGAACACAATGGAAAGCTTTTAATTACACACTGTGTGAGAGCCAGGCTGCATGGACTATCATCTGAAGCTCAATCAAATAACACACTGTGGCAGGGGCCTTGTTCGTCTCTCCAGCAGTCACTATGATTATGCCAGCATAACAAGACACACGTCTCCCTCTCTTCTGCAAGCCTCCTCCCTGGTTACTGTTCAACTGGCAGCCTTAAGAGGAATATTTTAGTTCCCACAAGTCAGCATAGAGGAATAAATAATCCTCCAGTGCAAAGAAGCAAGACTGGATCACTTTTTCCTGCCTGATTCACATTTACTGTTTTAACTCTTTGTAGGTAAAAAATCAAGACACAGAAGAGGAGCAAGAATTCAATATTTTAAGATCACAGCAAGCAATAGAGGCCTGAAAGTGAACTTAATAATTTGAAGTGATTAAATATTAAGATTTGAACCAGCATGTGTGCTCTTCTTTAGCATAATTTAACCATACAGCACACTGGAATGCCGCCATCGGAGCTAGACTATAAGGCAAAAGTATGCAAACCCGCTTATAGCTGTGGTTTCATGCTCACAGAAGAAACTCCTCCATGCATGCTCGAATACAAATTCAATTAAGACAACTCAGAGAACATTAACACGAATCACACAGGGACAAACTGTGTGGACTGTGCAGTCACAAGGTACAGCACTGTGACAGACACACGCCATAACTCCAACCACCCAACTGGATTTCTCACAAGCTGTGACAAATTATCCAATGAGCAACCGCTGTTGCATCTCACACCCTCCTTCCTCATGCCTCAGCTCTGCACAGAATGTGAGACAGTTACCTTATGACAACATGAAACTTGATGCCAGAGTTATGAATGCAGTATCCAGTAGTAGGGGCATAAGCTGTGGTAGTTTGATGGAGGTATTTAACTAATGATACATATTGACTTAAGGAAAGATTGTTTAAAAGGACACACAACACCAACAAACAGTAACCCAGTAATCTGTGTCTATATGATCAGGCATTGTTGCCCATCAAAGGAGCCCAAACATGAAAGCTTTTTTCTCTGATCCTTACACTGTTTACACAATACTTCACTAATCCTTACAACATAGGAGACAAAAACAGTATATCTTTATGAGTATAAAGCCACAGAATCATTAGTTTTAACATGGAATGGACTGTGACAGAATAAAGTATTATTTAATAATAGAAAAACTGAAAAGCCCTCAAACCTATCATGCATCAACTCACCGTATGTGATGTTTTACTGCTGTCATTTCCACAGAACTGTGAGTAAAAGTGAGTTGCTGTATGTCTGCTGGCTCTCTGTGACAGAAGCCACCTGTTGGTATCTTTTTACATTTGTATCAATAACCTTATCTGGGTGTAGCACGCCTCACTGAGATCATCCCCCCCCCGACTTTTCAATGACAATAAC
>JAPZDV010000021.1:23718313-23785725 GCA_029814665.1 Acanthurus lineatus | reverse complement strand
CTTTCATCAAACCATTCATGTCTGCTAAATACCCACTTCTTTAAAAATACCTCTGATTAAAACTGTAAGCCAGGCTTTCTGATAAAAAATTAAAACCAAAGCTCAAACTGAGTCCTAAACTTAAGCCAGGATTCAAATTTTGGATTTTTTTTTTTTTAAACAAGGAAGAAAATCATAAGAAGTGAACGGGCACAGCAGGTCACAAACTTTGACACTTAACACTTATATCACACTACTTTTATACAACAGGAGTTAATGTGGGTCAAATGATCACATGAAATCGTCAACCTTACTGGTAAACACTTCTGCCATGCCCATAAAACAAACAGCCACTTAGGAGGAAATCCAATGTGACCAAGCTGCTTCACACAGACTTTATACACACAGGAAGCTTTATAATATGTGCAGGGTTTATTGCAACACTTTTTAAGGATTAAAAAAGTCTGACCTTCCACACTTTTTCCTGATAACAAAAAGCTAATTTTTCTCAAGTTATGATCTTAAGGTTAGTACTGAATCACTTCATTCACTTCATACCTCATCCCGAGAGGAATATTAATGCCTGCATCAAATTTGAGGGAGAATCCATTCTTGATTTCTGAGAATTTACACTCAGAACTATATATGAATCTTGTGGTTCTACTACAGGGAAAGTTAGGGGGATCACCAAACACCAAGACTTTATCCTCTGGGAACCGTGAATGTCTGCACAAAACTTCATAACAATTCACCCAATTGTTTGTGAGATATTTCAGTCTGAATCTAAGTGGTGGATCCATCAACAGACCGACATTGCTACCCATAGAACCACACTGCTAGCATGACTAGAAAATTCAATTATGCAAAGCAACAGATCTTATTGATGATATATTCATGCCTTCAGGCTAGCCCCCTGAACTCGGGTCCCCATTACATTCCAGGAGAGAGCTGAAGAAACACTTCCTCACTGTCATAGACATGCTCAGATGCCTCGCCTACACCAGTAAGCCTCCACTGAATGACACAATGCATGACCAGAGAGGCGACTTATGTTGTCACAGCTGCGCCAAGGCAGTGTCACTGGCATGCAATGACAGATCATAAAGACTTCACTGTTTCTCAACAGGCTTACTGCCCTCTTTCACTGTAAAACCTTAGTAGTGAGAGACAATAACATGTCACACTTAACATGCTGATATAATGATGAAGACGCTGGTTCAAAATAACAGGTAAACAGGTCAGCCTTATTGTGTTAGCAGTCAGTTTCAATTTTGATTGATGACAAATAATACTAGTTCACTCCCTCTGAAATCACTATCAAAAATGATCACTAGACAAACACTCATAGAAAGTAGCCCCACTGCTCACACAAGACCCACAAAACATTGGTATCCTAAAAAGTAATATGAAATAAAAAGTTACTCACCCTGTTGCAGCGTTGAGCTCAGTTGATTTACTCTCCAACTTGGGATACTCTGTCTCAGACGTTCTTGCAGGAACCTGAATCTTCTGTAAATAAAGTTGAACAAATACAAGGTCCGTTTGCAAAACCACCCAAATAATCCACATAAAAGCAGCCACCAGCTAGCCAAAGTTCTTGTCTCTCACTAATTATATCAACCAATTTATGTTGAAGCTTCCTGGTTTATTCAACACTGAAAAAGGAGCTCAACAGGCTGATGCCCCTCTCTTTTCCTTGAGCTGTGGGTGTGTCATACGAACAAACATGGTTTAATATTTGACTTGGCTCTTTCCTTTGTTCCTTTCACTTCAGTCAGTATGTTTGTCTTAATGGGATGTACCGCCTCTATGGCTTGTTAAAGTTTTTTTACATTTAAAGTAACTAAAAACAATGTTACAACCAAGAAACCTCAAATTTTTGATTTTATGACAAATTTATTTATTTCAATCTGAGATGCTAAACAATCGTTGTGGCTCACCTGTCCATAGATGTCAGCTGAAGGGGATGATCGGGATCGCTCGTGGAAACAGGTTGTTTTGGTTGTCTCCTCTGGTCCTGGATCCAGGATGTTATCAGCTGACCGGTACCGTCCGGACACTCTTGTTTCAGGGTTTTTCTTCTGTGTATTCCACTTTGCCTCATACTCAGCGAAGGTTCCCAGTCTTTGTTGGCCTACATCAGACAGCTTGTGTGCAGAGTAAGGACCTCCATGGACCTCAGTGTGTTCTGTGCTTCTCATACCTTTCACTGTGTCCTCGGTTTCGCTGTTGGTGGTTGGACCTCTGCCTGTGGTCTCTGGGGGGTTATCAGTATGGCCCTGAGGGGGAATGTGACTCGGGAAAGCTGGTTTCCCACTTTCCTTAAAAAGCTTCTGGTCCAGTGATGAGGAGCTTGCATTTTCATCGCAAGGAAGATCTCCCTGCACACCAACTTCATGGATTTTGTCTGGTTCAGAGAAAGATCTCACCTTCTTCTCTGCAGGAAAACGCTTTCGACCACCTATACGATTCACTTGAGCTCCAGTTGGCCCTGATTTACTCATTACAGACTCAGAGACAGTTGGCAGAGGGGCAACATCTTTACGGGTCAGAGCAGAGGATGGGTAGTTTGGTAAGGCCTCTGATGCAGGATGCTCAAGTAAGACAGGCTCCAGGTCTTTTCTCCTGAAAGATGTAGCCTTAAGCACCCTTGCTTGTGCTTCTTTTAGATTAACCTTATAGGTGTTGGTGAAGGAGCCGTCTGCAGAAGTAGGGATGGCATTTTCAGCTGACTTCCAGAGATCCTGATCGTCTTCAGTTTCGCCCTCACCACCAGGAAGGGCAGCTGCACTCTTACTTTTCTGCAGTTTGGCTTTTCTCATCTGGATTTCATTCCTTAACGTGGTGGCAAAACGGTCACTGCGTCTCACCTGCTTGCTTTCGAGGGACTCCTCAGATTTTGGGCCTCTTGCCTCTTGGCCTGTGGTGTCCATAGAAAGAGAGTGGAGCATGGGGGTGGTCTGGGGGCTGATCTTGTTGCTCACTTGGCTGTGATGTCTGATGTCTTGGGGTAATTCTCTGTGCTGAAGTGGCAGAGACCTCCGCTGCTCGGACTGTCTGCCAGAAGAATAACTCACAGACTGAGCTTCTGTATTTAGTGTGTAGTTTACTCTCTGGCTTCCCCTGTCATCGCCACTGGATTTAGGTACAGATGTTACTGTTACAGTGTTAGATTGGTTCTTGCTGAATCCATTACTGTCTTTAATGTGCGAGGAGTGTTGCTGTTGTTGGGGTAGATGATACTTCACTTTGTTGACTGTCTGTGAGCTAAGAGAGTTCTGCTCATTTGCAGTCTGTGTCATCTCCACACCACTGACACTCCTCCTGTCCTCTGACTTTCCTGAAAAGGGTTGGGGGTTTGGCTGCATGGGTTGACAAGTTGTGACACAATAATACCGGGTTTGTCCACTGCTATCAGTATTTTGGTCAGTGGTTGGGGAACACAGAGAGGTGCTTAAATTTCGTCTGTGGTTCTGATTAAAGTGTTGTGCAGAACCGTTGGTAGGCAGTTCCTGCATGCTGCAGTAGTAGCCACCTGAGTTCTGTGGCTTTGGTGCAGATGTAGTCCAGGGCTGAGGGCAAAAAGTGCTTTTGTCACTATGGTGTCTTTGATGGTGGGGCTGGCCCTGTCGCACATCACTGCTGGACAAGGAGTACTGCTTGTTTGAGTTAAACTGTTGTTGATTCAATTTATCGGATGGAGGGTGAAAACTGTCGCTGTCGTTTTTTGGGGAAAGATTGTGGCCGCGGCGATTCTCAGCGAAAGCCTTACAGGAGACATGTGATTCATGTCCTTCAGGGTGAGCTATCACGAGACCCCTTTCATGTACCTTAGTAGCAGCAAAACTGTCACTTCGTGCTGGTGGAGGTGGAGGTGGAGGAGAAGGGGAGGCAGTCTTCTTTTTTTCAGGGACATGCCAAACAGGCCCATAGCTGGTTCTGCTTGAAGTGGAGTGGCGGGAGCCGGCAAAGTCTTCAGTCTGTGGACCCTCACAGACTGTGTTAACTCCTGGCATCTGAAAGTATGCCACCCTTTCATCCTGTTTGACTCCCTCAGTCAAGCTCTGGCTGTTTCTGCCATTATTACTCTTTCCTCCAGCATCCCACTGACTGAATTTATAGAGCATGTTCTCTGTCGAGGCAGCGTTGCTCTTTGAGAGAGTATAGTCTGGTGTGCCAGAGCTGGTGGAGAAGGAGCTGTAGGCTGAGTCTCGTTTCCCCCCTCCAAGATGCTCCATACTGTTGTTGGATTTGGTAGGTGACAGCTGACCGGCTGGGTACTGATGTGAGACATGTTCTAAACTGTCCATACTGCCAAGAGAGCTGAACTGGTCAGACACTCTGCGCAGGTTTGTCTGCTCCCAGCCAGAGGAGAGATCATTTGACGATGAGCTGAAGGTTAAAGAAAAGAAACGTATGTGAAAATAAAAACATCAACCGTTTTTTTTTGGCAAAAATTGCAATCCACCCTAAGATTGCTGTTGTTAATCAAATTATGAATTATGATATCTAGTTCTGTACAGTTTTATGGCTGATTCATGGTGTCACATTGAGATCCAATTATTTTTCATCCTTTTGGCCACTTAGGAGCACAGCAGCAATATCAAAGACAGTTTTAAACATATTAGATGAATGTTTTTGTACAGACAAGTCATAATTTAAAGTCATATAAACAACTTTTAACATCTGCATAAATGCACCAAAGTTTTGGATTTCTTTCTGTAAACGTTTATCTTTCAGAATAAACAAATAGAGCTGTTAGAGGTTAAGGGTCAACAACTCTAATAAGGGTTTTTCAAATTACTAAAAAATACCTTTTGTATGCCTAAAGCATGACATATATTTAAAATTTAAAGTGCATGGTATCTAACACTGAGACTCAAGAGGCAAACTTCAAGATCCAAGAGTTACCTTGCATCATATCTGGTGTGCCAGACTGGCGTAGGTGGAGACTGTGTTTTGGCAGTCTCTGATTGGCTTTCGTTGAACTTGGTGGAGTGCCAGGAGTGAGGCCTGCTTATGGGTTCATTCCGCCTGCAGAGAGGGCAAAAAAATACAGACTGGATTAGAGACCAGCCCCTTATGGAAAACAGTATGTTCTTGCACATACTGTTTTCCGCTAAAGTCGGTTCTGCAACTCAACGACATGATTTACTGCGTCTATACTGAGGCAGTGATTTGCAACAATTTTGATTCACTCCAACATTCACATATGGAAACTGTTTCAGAAGATTTTTATCTATGTCTGTTTAATCAAAAACGTTGTTCTATTGTCAGTTATGCATATGAAACATGCACTTAAAATTGATTCTTCCTGAATTGCATGAAAAAGGCGAATAGCACATACCAGCTTACTAATAAATGAAATACGATTTAATTTCCTTATCCATAAAGACAAAAAAGGCACATGAGTATATGTCATGGACAGACAGTATTATGCATGCAGTACAAATGGGATGTATATAATTCAACTAATAACATGAACCACAAGACAATGCACAGTGACATGCCACTGACGTCAGGTAATAAACCATGAGGAGGGAGAGTCACTATGAGAGGAATGAAAATGATATATTATGATATTATTAAACTATTACTATCATTAAACTAATGATTAGCATCATTATGGGCACATAAAATGTGGCGATGGGAATAGGTACTACTGATTATGATGAAGCCACAGACGGGATCGTACCTCATGGAACTTCGCAAAATCTTCGTAAGAAAGCTTCTTGCAACATGCACGTCATTCTCTGAGGGCATTTTCTGAGTTACAATATCCACCATTTTCATATTCCTGGGCAGCAGGGGGAGGAACACACACACACACTAAGAGCTCACCAACAATTAAGCAGACTCATGAGAAGACAGGACAAAGATGTCCTGACATTTTGTTTGTGCACATTACAGCACTGCAGAAAACCCAAGTGTGTTTGAGAGGTCAGTCTCAAAAGCTCAGTAGGACAAAGGTTCTCTAACTCTCCTCTGATCCAGCTGAAATACAGAACAGCAATATGCAGCATACATAAGTGTAACTGTCTGCTGTTATGTGGTGTTGTAGCTCCCTCTACTGGTCAAACTTCTGCATGTTAATGATGTCACACAGTTTCAAATCACTGAAGTTGAGAAAAATGTGAAAATTTGCAAAACCCCCATATGGACCTACAATATGGAAGACAACGCTAGAGTGAAACAGACATAGTTTTACTCATCTCTCTTTAGACTCATAGTTTAAACAGTGCGTAACTGAGGTGAGCTGGTTGTGCTCAGACTTTGCCATATGGTCCCAGGGGGAACACAAGCACAGCATGGGGCAAGGGGCTTAAAAGAATAGAGAATCTCTTACACAATCAGATCAGCCACATCAGCCTTCGATCCAAGCTGTCGTCTGCCTCCCAGACGGCCTTTCTATCCTTTATACACAGCAAAATTCACATCATTTTGCAGACTGAAGGGACCAGGGTAAACCTTTTTTACACCTGTAGTGTTATAATGTTGTTGAATGTGTAAAACTTTTAATGGGTACTGTTAAGGAGAGAAAGGAGCTTATTTATTTTACAAATTTATATTTTTTTATATATTATTTGGGTCAAAACAGTTGAAAAATCACTTTAAAAACATCTGTAAATTATAATGAATCTTTTCATTTAGTCTCCATCTAACATTGTAGACCTCTGTAAGCAGCATTACTGAGAGGGACCCATAAAACTCTGCTTTTAAACTGGAGAAGAATTTTAGACAAAGCTTTGCTTGCTTACATTCTCATTGGACTCAAGACTTGTGCTACAAAGCCATGAGGTCAGGAGGTCCTGCCCCCTCAGTCACCTTGTCTAAAGGCCTTCAATGATCTGATGACAAGAGGTCCAAACAACAGCTTCCTTTAGATGGAGACTTGAAAACAAACTACTGAGTAAAACGAAGAGTGAAAGCTATTATAGTTGTACCCTACACTATTTTCATAGATTGAGAATTTTTAGATTGAGACAGATTTAGTTAAGCTCAATAAAGTGGGACGATTCCACAAAATTAATGGTGGATTAAAGTTAAGGCCTATTTAGAGGACAAAGAAAGCCAACATGGAGCTCAGTCTTCCTTGTCTCCTCACAGTCTGTGTTTCTAGGGCGCTAGGAGCTAGCCACACATGGCGCCTGCCATTGGTATGCAAATGAGCCTGGTTTTATTAGGCCTATCGTCAGGGCTACAGCTGGGCCAGCACAGATATGCTAGGAAAGTGAATCAGTTGGCTGGAATGGGGGGCAGGGGGAGAGACTGTTTTCTGAGTGATCGGTTCAGAGCCCCATCTCACTTCAAACGTATCCGGTGCTAACCAGTCCACTTTCAAAAATAAACAGCAACCACACAAAGCAGACAACCTGTAAAACTTCAGGACAAGTTAACAGTCAATAAAATTATAACACTTTAGGGGAATGATTACTGATGATTTTATCTGACCTATAAGCTGTTTCCCTCAAAGATTCATTTGATTTTTAAATGCTAAATCTTTCTGATCATGGCTTAACCTAAATGATGGATGACCTCACACTGAGTGATAAGACAAGAACAATTGGAACAATAACAAAGTATTAAGGTCATAAAGTAAAAAAGGCCCCAATTTGTTCCCCAGTTATTCACTGACATTAAACAAGACAAAGAGCAGCAGGTATGACAGCTTTCACATAAAGGAGTCAAAGGTTTTAAAATACATAAAAAGCGGTTAAAACATCAAATAATGTTCATTTTGACTCACCAACCATCTTGATGAAGGGATTCAAAAGGGACACAGAGAAGAAATGTGTAATCCAGAACAGCACACAACAATACTCTACTGGAGCTCAATTTGGAAGTGAGACCAGTTGTACCCGTGTGCTGGTCAGGCACCACATTCCACAAACACTTTACAGACAAGTCAAAATAAAGAGACATGCAGGCTGCCGAGGTCTGAGCATCATCACACACACTTAAACAGGGGTCCCCTGCCTCCAAACACACACCCGCTGACAACTAGAAAACATAATATTCATCTCAGAGTGGCCATGACCAAAAAGTTCTCTGGTCAGATTGAGCAGCGGGGAGATTTCCTTCAGGATTACCGGGGTTTTACCCCTGAGGAGGGGGGGGGTGGAAGAGTGGAAGAGTGGAAGGGAAGGAGGAGGGCTATTGTCACAGCCAGTCCCTTTGGAGTATTCCCATACCTTGCCTCGTCTCATTGGCTCTAAGGGGCTAATATGCTAATGATGGGATAAAATGCCGGACTCTTCTCTTCCCATCTCCCCTCTTGTGCGGCAGACATGCATTTCTACCATTACTATGGCAACAGGTTGCTCTCTATGGTGGAAGGGCACTCTGTTTCCTGAAAGCCTTTTGGTAATGAGCATTGCAACTGCCCAAACAGGGACGTCATCGACACACAGCAAATACAGCTTACACGTTTTATATGCTTTTGACCCCAGCCTGTTTTGTTTTAATAACATTTTCAGGTTGTGTTTAACTGGGATGCTTAGTTGTAGTTCAATGAATGTTTGAACTTAAATAGAGAGAACACAAATTAATACCTAATAATTAAGCCTCATGTTCAGTGGGCTTCGACTGACACATTTGCATTTTTTTTTTTCATTTTAACAGCTGTTAAACAGCCCCCCTCTAGAATTACTTTCACATTACTCCTCGTATTAGTTGGGATCTGGTTCTGTTTAGGAAAATAATTAATGATTCAAGGGAGCAATTAATTTAAACTGCACAGCAGATTGAATTAAATTGCCAAACAAGCACTTAAATCTTTCAATTTCCAGGATCAAGGTTTCATAAAGCACCAGGATACAACGCTAAGGAGAGCTGGCTGCAGCTCTTATTTTATTAAGAACTTTGTCTTTGGGAATCAAATCCAAGAAAACTAAGCCTGTATATCGTCTATTGTTTTGACAATTTAGCTTGAGAAATAGTTAGATCTGCACAGATATTAGTTGTCTAAACAGTTGCCTTTAGACAATGATCATCCTAAATGGTATAAATGGGAGAAAACACTCCTGCTTAGGGGGCAAACAAGTGTTTGTTCTTACAGGAACGTGCTTTGGCACACCAGCAAAAGGTCTGGTGACAGGCAAGAAGATTAGCAAAGAATGGTTGCAAGCTAAAGCAGATAGGAAGGCAATGGAAATCACAGTGATCTATTGTGAGGAAAGCAATCAACCATACAGACCAAACAAGGTTTTCATTGTGGTATAATATATACTAGCAAAATATATTAGTGTGCAGTGTATACTAGTTTATGTGATATTCACTATATAATATGGAATGTTAGCTATATCTCAGAAGTTCTGTTTTATGAAGTTTGAATTTTTTCTGGTTAAAATAAGGTACACTTGCTATGTTCAATGTGTGGCTTGGACAGACAGATGCCTTTACTACTGTATAACATCTGGAAAAATGAAGAAAAGCCTCACGTACAGTATAGGGCGGAAAAATGCTGAGCTTTTATGCGCCCAGCAGCACGTTGCAGGTAAGCCGATGGATTCCATTTGGTCTTTGAGGGCCTGACAAAGGATCTCTTCAGCAGACCCTACAATCAAACCAGTCATGTTTCGGGTGAGAGAGGTGAACCGTGAGCCGCATGTAATGACCAGCACATTCCTGGGCTGAGTGGCATACCAGCTGTCAAGTCACCGGCTGTCTACACTGACCCAAAGCCCAGAAACACCTGGAAAACTTTTGTCTCAGGATGAGGGTCTGAACAACAGCACTATAACTAAGTGGTCCACATTCCGTGTCATAAACACCTTTGATTATTACAATCCAAGGGCAGACAGTTTTTAAGTGCTGGTATAAATACACCTACAAAATGTCATTTACTTAAAGCAAGCATTTGGGCTCCTTTATTAACTGGTAACAAATTAAGGTGATTAGCTGAAGTCCCTCATAATAAAATACTCTAGATTGCAATGATTAAGCAACTACAAACAATAAACTATTGCATATAATATAATAGCACAAGTGTACATGCATAGAACACTCAAAACTGTCAGCCATGACATGCTATAGTTGCAGATTTCTAAGGAGGACCTTCTCCATCAACATACATAATCACTGGTAAGTGATAACAAAATATATCTCATGCTGGACAAGATGACAGGATGAGAAGTTTGTCACTGAATATGGCAGAAAAAACATGTCACAATGCAGCATTAAACTGGGGATTATGACATTAGTAATACACAGTTTATAAAGCCTGGCTCAAAAGTTCGCAGTAAGCAGTCCTAAAGCCTGGAAATGAGTTAGCATTGTTGAACTTCCGCTTCCCTCGTCTCAGTGTCAATGGAATTTTTGAAAAGGGTTTTTGTTTAGATGACTAAATAAGGTCTGTGTTAAACACCAGCTTGAGAGGCTTTTACATTTGGTTCTACAACATAAAACACATCAATAAAACCCTACTTGTGATTTTTGAAGCTTTCAAGTCTCTTAACTAAAAAGGTATTACATGAGACTATAGAGATTTTAAGGGAAAATACACATCATCATGCCCAACATAGTAACTAATATATTCACAAGTCCAGTCTTTACAGCCTTGTAGGGTCTATACTTCTGCTCTTAAAAACTATTCTAACTCAAATTTCCAACTTGTTCACTTATCAAATTATAATGTGTGTGTAGTATAGTGTAGTAGGATGTTTAGTTGTATAGATGTTGAAGTCATGTGACAGTGGTGTAGTTTCTAGATTAGCTTTCACTTCTGACAGAAACATTCATGCTTAAAAAATCATAACAGCGGTTTTCACTTGTGAAGATAAAGAACAAACATTTTTTCAGGTCATGTGGCAGAAAAAAAAACAAAATAAAACAATCAAACCATCTTCCTGTTGTGACAACTACTTCAATGACTCCATGTCAGCTTTCTTGGCAGCGGAACAAACCAAAAGAAACCGAGGGGTGCAGTTAAGACAGGGCTACAATGAAATCTCTAAACAGCGATTTCCTCAGCTGAGACCCAAACAATTTTAAGAAATCTCCTTACAACAGGAATTTAGTGCACAGCATTGCATTCCAAACATACTATGCGGGCTTATTTAAAAAAAACATGAACTGGTAAATGTAAGCCACTGCACTGCAACCCCTACTGAGTCCCCCTACTGCTCACACTGTAAGTTAGGCCAATAAGCTTTTCCAGGTATAATTGGATTGGGCACTGAACCTCTGTGCAGGCCTAGCTTCTCTAAGACAGCCACATACATGTAATATGGCACTGGAACTGGTCTGGTATTTTTAAAAACTGTAACAGGTAAAAGATAGACACTAAACAAAACTAGCTGTTACTGTCTCCTGATAGAGTAAATATTCTCTTCCCATCCAAAATAATGCAGCATGTTGTGACTTTGGTACTTCTGTAATAATTCCAGAAGGGGGAAACCAAAAGCCACAGCTGCAAAGTTTAATGATTCACTCTGCTGTTGGCTGCATGTGCAGCAAACGCCTCAAGGGGAGGAAAATGAAGGCTAGTCAGACTACAGGGGGTCCTGATGCTAAATAAAATCAAATTTGCCCTGAAGGAGAGATATGGACAAAATAATGAGAACACCTTGTACACAAGAGAGTACAGCTCTGTGATATCAAAACTTCTCATTTAACATGAGAGAGTTGAATTGTCTCAAATTGTTTGTATTTCTGTGAATTCTTGTCGCAAAGATCAAAACAACTGTGTTTGTGCTGTTTGTTTCCTTGATCTCAGTGAAGTCGCCTTATGGACAAGGGCTGTCCATAGACTGTGTAATTTTAAAATATGCCACATTTAGCCAAATTACAGCTTCTGGATTTTACAAAGCATAACAAAAGCAAGCTGGAATGCATGAAAATACAAAGTGTCCATGTGATACAATTACAGTGTTTGACTGCATGCAGTAGTTAGTGTTGGCAAGTGTTTAAGAAATTTGGCATAAAATGTGCAACTTCAATTGAATGCACCTCCTGATCCCCTGAGTTCTTTTTTAATGAGTCTGATGTTGTAATATTTGAAATGTAAAAATATATGTAAAACTGTAAAGATTTCCTTCTTTGACAGGCCCAGGTGGGGACACACAGTGTGGTGTAGTAATGTTGAGGCATGTACAAAGAGGACGGCATGCTTTCCCACAGATCACCACACCTATCTGTCTGTTCTCTATGTGGTGTGTGTGACAGGCCTCTCCCCTTGCTCTCTCCCAAATGACATTACGCCAACAATCTCGCATTAGTCACTGCATGCAAAATAACTAAAAGCCCCTCCCTTGTGCTATCGGTATCTGTAAAGACACCACACCTTTAGACGGGAGCAGGTTCTGACAGCTTTCTAAACCTTGTTCAACTATCCAACATTATCCCTGAGATAAAAAGAAAAGTGTTTCAGGCTGATACCTTACATGCTCGGGCACAGATTAATCCAGAGCCAAACATGAGGGCTCTGTATGTGTAAAGGTTGTGATATGTAATGCTACACTGTAAAACATTTCTAAACCCAAAACAAAGTTTTTACCCAACACACAGGCTGTAGCTAGATAAAAAGAACAAGGAATGAACAACATGATGAACCACTATCGCCTTGCTGTGTTTTTTGTTTTTTTTTTTTATCAGACGCAGACTTGTTACTGTGACCCTGGAAAAATGACTGACTGGAGACGCTATCTGACACAGAACAAACCAAATACTTCAACACAAACGAGCAAAGGAAAGACAGAGTCCCATGGGACTAAACGTGTGCGTAAAATGCATTGTGAACAATAGCACTTGTCCTTATAAGGAAAGGTCTTTTTTCCATTTTTTTCAATAAGCAACAAACTAAGATGACAAGACCCAGATCCTTTAGTTGTGTGCCCCACTCTTCTGTGGTTTAATCTACCCTGTATTCACTTCTTCTCTCCCCCTGTTTCCTGTAGAGCTCATTTCAACAAGAGTGCTGTCCTTTCTGCCACAGTGGCCTTGGACTAACTGTCTCGCTGTCACTTCTGTGAGCCAGGATGCATGAATATGGACATGATGGTTTTATGTACTGACTTTATGTTTCTGGGAGTATATATGTGCATTTTTTCATACTGAACCTCTATTGCTTTAAACCAGTGAGAAAACACAACAGACACCACAGAAATAGAAAATCTTTTATGCTTAATGACCTATACTGCTCTGGTTTTGACAGAAAACTGTTGTTTATGTAGGTCTCCACTGAAGATGTGTTTTTAGGGGCCTTTAAGTTGTAACACAATAGCTTAAGTAATGAAACAGACACAGACTGTTATGGATAGTAATGCATCCTTGTTTCCAGATTCTATGATAGACATGTCTACTGAGAATAAAACACAATGAGAAAGACTCACAGCCACGTCCTTGTGGAGAGATAAATGGTGAGTGGACTTCCTTGTACGGCAGGATTTGTTCAGGGATTACGTTATGATATGATACAATGCAGGGAGAAATGCGGATAGTAAAGAGGGACAATGGGACCAGTGTTTCACACACAGCAAGGCCATTTGTAAGAAGACTTTCAGGACTAAGCTGACAAATGATTCATCAGTTTTACAAGATATGAATACTAAACAATACCTTGGAGTCAATAGGTCACAAGGGCTTGCTTTGAGAAAAAACAGTGGATGTCACAATCTATTTGTGCTTACTGTTCATCAACAGTTAGTAACAAGGACTGAGATTTTTAGTGTGAGTGCTGTTGCAAACTAGAGATGCCTTATCAGAGAGGGCCTGAAACCAGTTGACTAATACAAGGAAATCTCAGTGTCAAATAATTTCATTTGCATCAAACTTCCTCTTGTTGGACCAGCAGGAGGACCTTCCAGTGTGAGATGTTAATATAGTAAATGATGTCATTTACAACATCTCATCCATCTTTCAACTTGATCATGACAAACTGTGTGACAAACCATGAGCTCCTGATGCAACCCAGTACAACCTGGCAAAACAGGACTGTCCAGCTGCTAAGAACTCAACAGTGACAGCTCAAGAAGTCCCAGAAAGCGCAGGCTAGTTTAGAGACAGACTACGTAGACAACAGCTGCAAAAGCTAAGATCCTCTGTCTCCTCCTCTCTGGTTCATTGGACATGTTACCAAGGTGACCTGTTATGCTGAGAGGGTGGTGCACTTGTGACAGTGGCAGATGTAGGAGGAGAGGGCACAGGGAGGGGACTGGCGATTGGTTGCTTACCTTTTCACCACCAGACTGAGGGTCCTGTGGGAGCCTTTCACCAGGCATATTGCCTCTTGTCTGAAGCCGCTGAGGGGGATCTCGTTGATGTTGACAAGCTCGTCTCCCACCTGGAGACTCACAGCTGCTGCCTTGCTGCCCTCTTCAACCTGGAACATATTTAAAGCAGATGGAAAACTGAGAATTAAACAGACTCTTTTTCAGAGATACCAAAATATATTAAGAGGCTAACTTCTGTTAGCAGAAGGCAGAACATTGTGGCAATGGCTACAAGCTTCAGCTACCCACTCTGTTACCATAACAATAACAGCATTAAAAATCATCCTTGATGACATTCTTTATATAATTTATAGGGTGACAGTGACAGAAGAGACATACTGTTTACATAAGTTAACCGCAGGAAGGCCAGCGTCTAAAGAAAAGGATCAAAGGCTATAAAAATACTTCAAAAAGCTGCTGTCCGAGCCAGAGGCATGATGTAAAAACAAAGCGTATTGTGTTTGTTTGAGAGCGGACACCTGGAATAACACATCTGTCAAAGGGAAGTAGGCTGAACAGTATATTGAATTAGCAACTGCTTGTGTCGGTACATCTCGGGAGAGGACCCACTGAATATTAGACTTTAAACTGACTGAACCAAAGCTACAGCCAAGTTGTCTGAAGTGTCAGATGTTCTGAGCGTTAAGGTCAACGCTGTCCTCACACCGACACTGAAAGTCAGATAAAAAGCCAGCAAGACAGCATGGCTCAGTGTGGAAAGAAAAACAGCCAGAACCTGCATGGCAGTTGGCACATTAACACACAAAAGCAAAGCTCTGCAGCTGATTATCAGTTCTCCACTCAACCTGTGAGAGGGGGCTGTATGACTCAACCACAGAGGTATGTGTACATTTACAGACCATTACGTGTTATATGGCCTTTATCCTCAGCACTGAAAAACCGGAGCCCAGATAGCTCTAATCAAAGCCCCTTTTCATTTTTCTATAATACCAATTTTAAGGCAGGGTTAAGGCAGGGCTGACTGAGGATTTTTATGATGGCTGGCTGAAATCCTGAGTAGGTCCTGATATGGTAATGTATTCTGTAGAGAGTCTGAATCACTGGCTGATGCATTTACAAGGGGTTACAGTGTTTAAAACAGACACAAAACACCCCAGTTGTGTTGAAACTTGAAGATCATTCTCACTAGATTACACTAGTTAAAATATATGTTAATTATGGTACACAAGCACTAAATAGACATCACATTTTGGCAAACCTGTTAGCTTTTATTGGTGTAAATTAGTGGTTATCCAAGAGAAAGGTAAGGTGACAGAGGTGTAGGATGCTTGTCCAAAAGTGCATAACAGGATAAAGCTGGTGGTATTTTAATTTTTTTCTTGCCTTTATCTAAGCCTCAAAAAGTCAACAATGATCAGGCCAAAAACTGATTGTCTAACAATAACACAATACTATCTTTTCTACAGATTGTTGTTCTTACAAACAAATAATGTCTTCAAGATCCACAACTTGCCAGGACATCTGTGTAGCAGCCCAGGGCTACACAGTAGTCCAGCTTTTATTCAAAACAGGAAACAGGACACCACAATGAAAAAAAAGGATAATTAAAGAACATAAATATAAAAACAACAGAGAGTGTCAAGAAGCAGCATAAAAGAAACCATAAGGGCATATAAAGGCAGCGTTCACACAACATCAAGGCAGCAGATTCATAGTCCTTCTCCCAAACATTTTTGCTCATGGCAGCCAAATCAGCATGAGCCACACCATGTCCTTTGTTTACTATCTTCCTCCAGGCTATAATCAGTGAAACTGCAGCCATCCTGGATGCCCGAGTATCCTCAAAAATAGCCTCCTGTCTCTTTGTGGGACACGAAGGGAAGGATGTGGTGGCAGTGAGGGTAAGGAATGTGTCTTTTCTGCTGACAGATGTCCTGTGCAGCGTGCTGACAGGGCACCGGACTCAGACCTCTGGTATGGTTTCAGGCTCTGCATGTGCACATCACTGACAAATGTTCATCCCTTTTTGACAAGACACCAGCAACCACATATAAACAAACTTACCCACATCTGACCTTTGCTTAGTTCTTTTTTTAAAGATTTTTTTTCTGCCTCTTCAAGTTGGACAGATGTTTTAAGCATCTGTGCCTTTTGAAGAACTATTTGCTGTAAATCACTTCATTTGCTTGTGGCCAGCAGTAACTATGTTGGCCCACTCCATAGCTGGAAGCTTAAGCATCATTCCCATGAGGTGAAATGAACTGCAACATTTTTTTTACCATGCTGGTGTTGTGTCTTTATGGATGTTAAGTCTGCCCGTCTAACACTTCGACAGGATTATAATATGACAACTAAATAAGATTTAAAAGTAACAACAACTATTGTATAAGTTGAAATGAAATTGGTCCAGACATCCATTGTGCTTGAAGGATAAATCCTGATAACTTTGGTGATCTCCTGACTTTTCATACTGCACCACACTGAGTTCATCATCAACATTTGTGGTTTGATTGATGGACTAAAATGACCCACTTTTGAATGACCTGCAACAAAATTAAGATATTAACGTCCGAGGTGAACTGTAAACATTTTGGAGTTTGGCATTCTCTCAGTGTTTCATGTAGTAATGTCGTAAGGAAGATTTCCTTTTGTCCTATAGTTTGGTTTATAACCAAACACCTGCTTAAATGATGAAATCAGAGTCAGTTTTAGCATCATCTTAAAGGCCGTTTGCTGAACTAAGATGGTGAGCTCAAGCGCAATGGTAAAAATTTTACCCTCAGTGCAGCCTCATGTTGTTGTACAGACACCATTGCTAATAAAAATCCATCTGGATGATTTAAGGGCAAGGTAATGTATTATGTGTTTATTAAACTTACATGTAGTCACATTTGCTCCCTTCTTTCCTCAACCCCCCTCTGGTTTTATCCCAGAAGTTAGTGACATGTGACAAAATTAAATGCAATGTAACTTTAGATATCTATGACTTTTGACATAGTTGAAACATTTTAGATAATCTAAGTACATACCTTAAAATATATAACAAAGATGCAGCTGGTTTTTCTTTAACATTTCAATGCAGAAATTTTGCATATTGCACATTTAATACTTGATGTGATGCAGTTATGATATGACTAGGGCAGGGTATCAAACTGCAATACTTTTTGGTATGAAATACTTGCTCAAACTTGTAGTTTTCTGTACTCATTCCTTTATCAAGGTATGAAGGTATTTTATTCATCCTTGTGCAACACAGGGTTGTACAACTAAAACAGACAACAGACTGATTTAGGTCTGATTTTGACTCATGTTAGACTGTTTTTCATTTAAGAAAATACATTTTCGTTTCTAAAGTTTCAGATTTGGCATGGGTGGATATAACTTTAAGCATCAAAATGTTAATGTTAATTTTCCAACATTAAGGTAAAGCTAAAACCCATTCAAAATGATTATTTCATATCTGTAAATATTGACCCAATCATTCTATTCTGCCAAACAGTAATCATTCCAGCACTGTATCTTCCAATCCTGACTGCTACAAATAAAAACAATCTGGATACTGAAGCTTTTTGCCTCCCAAGAGTCATAATCCTATTCTCTGTAAATTATCTTTGCACAAGAGGTTGAGCAATCTTAAAAACAGTCAAATCAAGCCCACAATTTTGTCACACAAAGTATTCAGTAATTGGTAAAACCTGTTTACCTGCAGGTGATTTATCACAGCATGTAAGAACAGAGATGTTTTTGCAGTGTGTCTGGTACTGGTTCTTTAAGAGCAAACATTATTTCTTCCATATAAAATTTGATCCTGGCAGAGGAAACATACGTATGAGGTGTATGCCCAGCTGTGTTGTGTAAAATAGGATTATATAAGTTTATTAACACTAAGGACTTTAAGTCCATGAAGACCTTGAGCATAACCTGAGCTTTGAGTGGAATGTTAAGAATTTTAATTAGATCCAGGATTTCTTCTTCTTCTTTTTTTAACCAATACTCTGAACCTCTCATCAAACTGTGGACACTTTTTTATTATCTTTCAGTTTAGCACTTGGAGGGAGAATAGGTAAAAAAAAAAGCCCAAAAGATTATTCATTTACTCCTTCTCCAGCACTGTGTTTCTCATATTAATAAAAACTGCTGACATGCCTACCAAAACTCAGCAGAAAGACATGAAAATAATTCTAAGATATGCCAAACAAAATAAGAGTGAAAGTCAAGCAGATTTTTTATGAATACTAAACAGATGCAGGGTCTGACAAACATAGAGGATTATGACTTAAGTAAAGGATACTGTTGGAAACTTAACAGAAAAACCCACATGGTTGCAGCTGTTTAACATCACTGAGCAATACATAGTGTGACGGGAAACTGATTTTAGCAGCTTGACATGACCATCACTGTGTTACTCACAAGAGAAGCAAGTTAATACAATGTTGTCTTGTTAAATACACCTTCCCAACTCAAAAATGTGTTTTTCTTAACTTTATGTCCCCTTAAATGTCAGATTTTGACAATGCTGATTTGTATCAATGTAAAATCTTTTACTGAAGAAGTGTTTTCACATCCCTCTACTGAAGGAGGGGCAATGTCTTCATATTCTTCTAAAATTTTTAATTCAATCTACTGCAGGCCAGCAAGATTTGGAACATCACAGTCTCATGTAATGTCACAGGTGCTGTGTCAGCTACTGACAGGTATGAGCTGACGAGCTAAAAAAACAGCATGAACAACAAAATGACACTAAGTAAACTAATTATCCTCATGTGTCTGCAACTTGTTGATACTGGTTTACATCAGACTTGTCATCTTGGTCCCATACACTTTTGAGCCTCAGTCTGAGACTCAAACATGACTGGCTGAATCTTTTCAGTGTTTCTTCTTTACTATAATGTTAGCCATCTTGTCGCACACTGCTCTTTCACTGATTACTCTCATTCAAGCAGCGTGATGGGCCGGGCACAAGGCCTTTGCTTGATGGATCCAAAATTTCTCACTAAGCGAGAAAGAATAGATGTGCCTCCAGCACATTTTCCATTTCATTAAGCTTTTTATGTAGGAAAACCATGTTATAAATATGAATTAAAGAATAGTATTTGCAAACTTGTAAAAAACTTGTAAAATGTATCTGGAGAGGATCAATCAGATCAAGTCTAAAACCATTATGAAAAGGTTTTTGCACTTGCACCACTGTAATCCTACCTATTCGGGCAAGACAGCCTGTGTTATTTTACCCAGCGCTTGCAAAAAATAGGACATAGTTCACATATGGGTTCAAGAACAGCCAACAATATGTTTAACTTAAACCAACATCCCACAAAATGTGGCAGATATGAACAAAGTGCATCAGGTAACACTTACAGCCTTACATGCATACAATGTCTGCAGTATGTCCACATATTTAGGCCATTAGAGAGATGAACTTTGAGAATAAGAGGCCTCAGATTTTTTCAGTATTAACCATACACTGGTTTGTAGACACACTGTAGCCCTTCGTCAGGCTACAATGCAAAGTAATTATTTCTTAAGGGTAATGGGATACTTCTTTATCTAGTTAATAGAAATAATTTAACATACCTTTGTAAATCAGTGGCTATAATCTAAGAGTTACTCCAAAAGAGAACAAATCACTAATCCTGACTTCACTTATCCCATCATGCCATTCCAATGGGCTTCAGGCTGTCACAGATAATTCACTACATTTAGAAAATCAAACAAAGCTCCAACATTCCTCCTCTGCTCCTGGTACCACAGGCTACGCTCCAAACTGAAATTTAACCCCAAAAATATGAGAAACCAAAGGTCCAGGTGGGATCTAATAACACACACTGCAACCTAAGTGACAGCAAACTAAACTTTGACACATTTCAAGACAGCTTAAAAACATGTGTTAAGTCTAGTCCGTGACCAACTTACTTTGCAGAAATATTTCTTTAAGTGCCAGCCAGGACGACTCTGAGCCGTGATTATATGGGTGAAAAGTTTAAAGTAAAGGCTTCAAAAAAAGTTCTGAGGAATTCACATCTCACCATTAGATGGGAACACGTCCACTTTAATGTTGGTCCTTGAAGTAGAATGTGGTGTTCAGTCGAGAAAACATTAACAATAAATTCTGTCAATATCAAACCAGAGAACACCAGTCCAAGTGGGCAAAGGTTCACCCCACACGGGTCAGCAACGTGAGCATGCCATTTAATCTTACGGCTTAACGACTTAAAATGCAGAGAATTCTTGTCATTTAAATTACATTCTTGTAAAACCTGTGTTGAAGGGATGAAGGTGATCCTAACTGTATCACTCTAAGCCCATGTGGTGCCTGAGATCCTGGGTTTCATCCATGTGAACTGGACTTTGAACCCCCTTTGGGTCAATAAAGAAACAGCAAAAAATGAAAACAGTGACACAGCTGCTGGCAAACAGGTGCTGACATTTTACCATGTTGAATTAACTAGCAAGGTCTTTTGTAGTAAATCATTACACAGTCAACAGAGAGCAGTGAGTTTACAGTGTGATTTCAGAGTTGATTTGGCTGTTCTATATTTGGATACTCTCCCTCTCATTGGCACTGCATGTACATTGTGGCTTATATATTTGATTTAACTAAGTCATGCCATACAAGCTATAGTGCATTTTCTGTTGAAGATTTTTTTAAGAACCTTGATTTAAAATGTTGAATGTTAAAGACTCTGAATTTAACACTTTTTTCCTCTCATTTTCCTCAGACATGAGAATTGTTAGTCATGGAAGCAGTGTTGTGTCAGATGTCTCTGTGTTTCATTGACAGCAACTAGTAAAATTATAATAGATTCAACATCATTTGTTAGGCATCCTGTAGTGTAAATGCATGTTATAGATGTTTCTTTTATGAAGAACTGAGACTTCAAAAGTAGGTGAAACAAAGCTTAGACTGCAGGGGGCCTGGCACCTATCTAGTGTGTGATGTGGGGTGTTAGGGGACACGGGAGCCACTAGCAAACCGACACTCAGTGTAGCGTGGACAGTAACATAGAGCTGGTAGTTTGAGCCACTCAAGGAACCAGCCACACAAGGTTACTTGCAAAGTCTCTATGTCTATGCTGAAAAGGGAGTCTGGGGGAGCTCCGACAGCCAACTGAAACTCATTTATGTCCATTTATGTTGTTGAGTACCTGTGCGGTAGCCCAGCCAGCAGCTCAGCTACAGAAAACTCTTTAGTGAGTGTCTGTCTGTGGATAAATGTCAGAGCATAAGCATAATCCTGCTGTTTATTGTAGTTTGCATTAATGTTCATCAACCCTGAATATCTTGCTAAGCTCTGAATAAAGTGCAGTTAACAGCAGGGCCACATGTTGTATTACTGCCTCTGCAGAGAAATAAATCTCATTCATGTATGACGTTGTTTTTTAGTGAGCACTTATCAGGCTCGCAAATATTAATGTTAATAACGGCAATGTGTGAGAGGCTTCAGCTGGGGCTCTGGTGTTTTTTATACTTGGCACAGGAGCTGCTAACACAGTTTGGGAGGCATTTTTACTCAGCTCAAGTTCTGCTCTCCATATCTAGCAAATGTGCTCATCACCTCAATTCTTAGCTATCTCTGACACATGAAGAGTTTTGTTTTTTTTCTTTTTCGGATTTACCTTGGTTATGAGCAGAGGTTCTCGATGCTCCAGTCCCCCAGTGAGTGTGAATCCCCATGGTGCTCCTCCTGAAAGACTTACATCCACCAGCTTCCAGCCCTCATTATCTCTGCTCCTTGGATCCAGATCTCCTGATTTCTGCATCACATGCCAAGGGCCCTCAGCCTCTGTATAGTGTGGAGCATTTTTATATCCCTCAGTATCCATGGTACAGCTTTAAAGGTAAAGAGACAAAAAAGAGAGCATGAAAACGTGTGGAGACACCGAGTAATAACAATAAGCACTTGTACTAAAACTTGTTAGCGTTACCTATGTGGGTCAACTTTTGGCCTCATCGTCTATTCATAAAATACCATCAGGCACATAATCTGTAAGTAATGTTTATTGCCAGAACTAGGCTGATGACACCCCATCATAATTCTCTCTAAACTCTTTCCATACTTGCAAAAGGAGAAAGCTACAGCCAGGTTTTCACTTGTGTGAACAAGTGAGACACTATAAACCTCTTTTCAGGGTTGTTACTTTGGTTTACAATCAATTAGAGATATGGTTTTATGGATCACAATCACAACTCAGCACTGTCTGGCCACATGTTCTATGGCTTGATCTTTTAAGCCGTCCTGAACCTGAGCATGACCTGAAAAGACTGCCGACTGCTATAATCTAGACTCATTAATAAAACAAACTGAGCATTTGCAAGTTGCAAGAGAAGCTAAAAATTCATTTTAGGCCTTAAACTGGTAGACAAGAAAATATTTCACTGGAAATATTGTCTTTTAATCAGTTTAATATCTTTTAGACTGCAGTTGGGGTAGCTGAGGGTCAGGAGACAGAGGGGGTTGTTCAAGTATCGGAAGGTTGGAGGTTTGATCCCCAGCTTCTGCCTGCCTGCATGTCCAAATGCAAAATCAGCAATAAACTGAACCCTGAATGTTCATGTCTGTCTGCCTCCTGGTGAGCAGGTTTGCACTTTGTATTGTAGCAATGAGAGTGTGAATGTTAGCACAAATAAATGTAATCCATCTTTACATCTGACCCTTTTTTTTAGATCATGTATTTTTAATGTGCATCTTTTTCAATATCCTGTTTTTTATAATTGTATAATTTTGTAAAATCTGCTTTACACAAATTACGTTATTCAAAGCCAGTACTGCGATGTATAATGGATATCATCACTATCAAACGATTTAGAGTGTGAAAAATTCATCTTAGTTTTACACGATTTTTTAAAAATAAAAATTGTAATTATATTAAAGCTGGATTACTGTGCTTCACTTATCGCTGTAGCTATATTTGATCGCTAATTAGAATTTACTGTCTTTTATATTGCGCAAGATTTAACTGGTATCATTGAAAATGAAATGAAAAGTTGTAATTCCGAATGTGAGGATGAAATGAAAGTGATCAGAACACGTAAGTGACGTGGGACACAGTAATTTCATATTTAAATATGCCAGCATATTAAACTGAACAAAACATAGCACAAAACTAACAGAATATTATAGAATATGGGGTCACTATTAAGAACTATGATTATATTACTGAATGTACCTTTATTTTAGCTGCCTTGTAAATACCAATGTAGAACATGATGTCATTCACCCATTTTATACTTTTAAAATATTCATTAAACTATTTATTATATATTATTAATATACAATGCTTGTCATCATAAGAATTCGGCATTTTTGTTCTGTGGTTTCAGGCACACAGCTTCATTTTTTATAAATCATATTTGTGCTTTTTATTTGAAAAAATTCCAGTTAAAGACACCAAGTATACATAAACTGAGTAGTAACTAAATCCACTTGTCATGAAAGCTGTTTTGCCTCCGTCTTCATGACACAAAATATAGCCTTGTGTCACTAATTAAGGAAATGTATAAAGCTGCGTTAACACCTGTTGTCATACTCCTGAAAAGCTGACTTAAACTTAATGCTCTTATGTGTGAGAGAATTAAACACTAACGATGTGGAGCAGCACAATGGAAACCATCTTCGGTCGTAACAACAAATAGTAAAACTGATCTGGTTAAACAGACATGCTGCTTTTAATAGGTGACCGAAACTCCGTGTGAAACAAGCACTTTAATATGAAATTAACAAAGTTAGTTGACTCTTTTGGCTCCATAGCTTTCTCAAAATAATTAAAAAATTCAGTTTAAACGGCTGCCCTTACCTGAGAATTCAACTTCTGGATAAACCGGTGAACAAGAAAGCTTCGTCTGGGTTGCACACAGCTATATTCCAGGTTTACGACACACATACTTCATCCTTTGTAACCGTTTTATCCTCAAATTAATCGCTTTTATGATTTTTCGATAGTTGTGTGGACGGTTTCTGGCAAGAAGTTAATAGTTTCGACCCTTTTCTAAATGTAGCACGCGAGTCTGTGTCCTACCTCATGATACAAACCGAGAAAGATACACTGACACATACAGGAGAGTTTAAATTAGCTAAGCTAACCTAGCTCCATCTGTGGACAACAGGGATAACAAGTGTAGGAAAAAAAACAGCGCAAGCGTGCCATCTGCCGATAGCTAGTAGGCAAGGTAACATAAGAACTTTGTTCTAATTAATGCTCAGAGATATTAATTCAAACTTAACTACTGAGACTTTAAGAAAACTTTCAAGAGGGTACGACATAGAATTTCAATAGTGTTGAATCACCATTTATCTATCTAGCTAACTAACTGACCTACAAACTTACCGACAAATTCAGATTTGAGGGAAGCGCGAGCGTTTCCATGACAACGCGTAGGATTTGAAAAGGGTAGAGTGAAGGGTCAAACTTAAGTGATTCGCGGAAGTACTTTGGCCGTGAAACGTCATCAGCTAGCACCGTAGTTACAAGTTTCAAACTAATAGAAAACTGACCTTCAAAACTGAGTAATTCATTATAGGAGCATGTTAAGTGTTTCGTTTTAAATTTATTGACAAATATTATAAGTATGTTTAAAAACTTGGGAACCTGGCTTGGAATAGAAAACGAAAATGGTCAAGCAAAAAAAGAAGGCGAGTCTTGTGTCGAGGATAAAGGAAACCAAAATCAAGACATAACAACAAACAAACCGAGTGCTAGCTCTAAAAGTGAACATAATAGTGGTGTTGACAAAGATGCTCAACCTCATCAAAAGGCTATGGGCTTCAGTGGTAAGTCTCTTAAAAGTTGTTAAAATGTGGTGGTAAACTTTATAGTTGTTACAATAAGTGCTCTTTGTAGACATAACTGGGTGTGTTTTGTCGCTTTGTTGTATTAACGGTTTCATATAACCACAGTAATGTCTGTTTTACTTGCTTCTTTACAGGAATCATTTACAATTTCGCCAGCAGTGCCTCAAAGAAACTGTCTGAGTCCGTCGTTGAAACAGCACAAACTTTAAAGAAAAGTGTGGAGGAGGGAAAGATAAATCAAATAATTGATAAGGTAGATTCAAGGTTATTTCTGTATGAATTTAAACGTTTTCAGCTCCCTTTTTTATTTTTTAAAAGTTTGTCCCACTTGATACTTTTTTTTTCCTTCTTAGACTATTCTGGGTGATTTTCAGAAGGAACAAGAAAGGTTTCTTCAGGAGAAAAAAGCAAAAAAGTCCAGTAAGTACGAAATAGTATGTACATTTATTATGTAATGTATTTATTCATGATATGCAAGTGTATAAAATTATAATACAGTAACTATAGGCTTGTTTTCATTGTTCCTAGGTGCTGCTGTGCCACCATGGGTTGGTTATAATGAAGAGGAAACCATACAGCAACAGATTTTAGCTCTTTCAGCTGTGAGTAATACTCAGTATGAAACGTTTCTTGTAATATAGAAAAACTGTGTGTATCAGTACAATTTCAGAACAAAGTAACTTCAGATTGTTGCTTTATTTATTGGCAGGACAAAAGAAATTTTTTGCGAGATCCTCCTGCTGGGGTGCAATATCACTTTGACTTTGAGCAAATGTATCCAGTCGCCATGGTGATGTTAGAGGAAGATGAGCTCCTTCAGAAGATGCGCTTCCATCTGGTCCCCAAACAGTGAGTGTGTTTTCTGTTATGACACTCATGTAATAGTTAGTGCAGTGTTTTCATCATGTACATGCCCACACAAGAGCAAGTTATTAAAAACTAAAATATTTTATTCACCAGGGAGATGATTGCCTATTCTTGTCTGTCATTTTAGGGTAAAAGAGGAGGTCTTCTGGAAGAATTACTTCTACCGTGTCTCCTTAATAAAACAGTCAGCTCAGCTCACAGCTTTAGCAGCACAGCAGGCTGCTGAGCAGAGAGACGTGGGGAAAACTAGCACCAGTCCGGAGGCTGCTCATCAGAAGGGTAAAGGTAAAATGTCTGTGTGTAATCTTTATGTTCTGTCAGTAAACAAACAAAAAAAAAACATTTGCATACTAAAACAAAAAAAGTGATATCAAAGTCAAATTTGTGCCAAATAATATAGTAAATTGATGAATTAGTTAATTATAGGAAATGCTGGACCATGTTTTAATTTTTTTGAACATAGAATTTTACCTTTGATTTTGTGACATAATCTCTTCAGTAATGATGTTAACACCAGTAGTTCAAATATATAAGAATTTTTCCACACTATTATTGCAAAGGTATAAAAATAACCCTTTTTGAAATTCATGCATTCTTTGAGATAATGTTAGAAAAATCCTTGCAGATGGGAAACAGAAGGCTCCACCTGCCATCCACAGCACCAAACCAAAGACAAGTGAGGTGAGCCGTCTGTTTTAAAGAATTAAATGCCAAAGAAAATAAGAGCATTCATCATAAAGAGGCAGTATGACTAAAATGAGTTTGGCTGAAGTCTGACCTCCTTCTGTTTCTGTTAAGAAAGGATGAAGAGGAGATCTCCACCAGCCCGCCTGTGTCTGAATTTGTGAGTGATGCTTTTGACTCATGCAAGATAAATGAGGACGACCTACGCAAAGAAATGGAACAGCTGGTCCTGGATAAGAGGGAACATCCAAACACACAGCAGGGTAAGTCTTTTTTTATGTTAAATTGGGCTGTCATGTAATTAGTAAAGTTTATCAGAGTTCAGCGAGCGACTCAAGGTTGTGTTTTTCAGAGGAGACGGCTGACTGGGAGAGAGAGCTGCAGGAGGAACTTCAGGAGTATGACGTGTTGGACGATAACGAGAACCATGACGACAACTGGGACAGAGAGATTGAAGAGATGCTAAAGGAGGACAGTTAGAGCACTTAACACAGGCTCCTGGAAACTTAACTGATGAAGGACACCTTTAAGGTCGGAAACAAGATGCGACTACAGATTTAATACTCTCACCAGAATGATTCATTACAATACTGTTATTCTAAGAACTTTCAACACAGAGTGAGCATCCATAACAATTTATTGGGCCTATTTCTGTGGCCTGATCAATTTTTATTTTTTTAAGAAAATATTAAGTATTGTCTCCTACAGATAAATGAAACAGAGATACTGTCCTGCATCTTAAGTTCGTTTTGTGATGATGTAAAAGCTCATAAAAAATGGAAATATGCCTCAGACTCGGCCTCAGGCATTAAAGCTGGACTATCCAACTTTTGCTGAACGGTGGGTATTGTGCAACAGTTTACGATTAAAGGATGATAGTAAATGATTAAAGTAGTGTTAAACCCAAGCATAACAGTAGCACAAAGCACGAGTCACAAATTTAGCAAAGTGATTCAGCACTGTCTGTTACAAAACTAATTCAACCTTCAGTTTGCTGCCATTTGTTAACAACATGAGCTACAGATCATATCTTTTCAAGTGAGACTTAAGCAGCAGAAACAGTGAGTTTATTAAATTGAACAAAGGTGAGCTTTTATTATGAGTTTTTTAAAACTGTTCATTTCTAATTGATTTTAAGAGTTTATGTGTTACAGGAAAACAGCTGTCTTGACATGTCGTCTTTCAGAAGTTACATATTAATAAATTATAGGCCTTTATGTTGTTTTAATATCATCTTTATTGAAACCTTCATGTAATGACTGAAAAAATACTGTCTATTAAAATTAATGGCTCAAGTATTGCTGAAGTATTAAATCATAGACCAGAGGCTTCAAATTATATTTCACGCTGTACTGATGTAGGCCCTTTGCTCTAGGAAAAACATCAGTCAAGTCAGCTGATATTTTCTTTCTGCTTTAGCAGATTTCATGTGACAAGTCATTTAAATTTCTGAAAAAAGTTAATCCTGAGCCAGCTCTTTTAATGTTTTTTTACATAAATAAAATGGTGCTGTGTTAGTTGCTAATATGTGGCATCCTCTTTAAATGACTTTCAAAACTGCTAACATTGCATTATGATTAAGAATGAAACATACTGCGTGCGTCATTCTTGTCATGGACCTTGAGCCTTGAGTATTTTATCCAAATGATAAAATCAATGACTGAACATGAATATTTTTTTGTGATCAAATGCGTTGTCTCCACATGCACATAATGCTGTAGATGCCTATATAATGTTATTTGTAGAGATTTGCCCATCTGAACAAGCTTTGTGTTCTTCCTGTTTATATCAGAATTGATTCAGGAAACTTTTTAAAACCTTGTTGAACAAATACTCAGTAAAATGCATTTACTTTTTATGCAAATGTGTGTGATAATGTTAAGTTTGCATGTTTTTTTTTCCTATCTCCATTGTGAGCATGTCTCATGCACATTATGTTTACTTGTACATGTTTAAATCGTTACATAACATTAACTCTTTCTATCACTAAACTTGTGCTTTTAAGTGACCAGTGGAGAATAAAGGAAACAAGCTGTTTGTGACAGTACGGCCTCTCTGCCACTAGAGTCATCTTTATTGCTGAACTTGACAGAAAAAAAAAATCCTTCTTTCTTCCATTTCAGACACTGTAACAGTAAACAACACAGCATATCCTCTGTAACACAAGTCCAGTGATTTAATACACAGGCTGCAGTCATGCTTAAACTATTGCACTCACCAACACACAGCAGATAATGCCACAGATTCTAGCAGTCATACTTTAGAGATAAAGTTTATCATACTAAATAAATTATACATGAAATTGCTCATTTGAAGTTTTATAAAAGTAACAATAAGGGGAGAGTTCAATAAACTTTAATATATAGAAGTTATAAAATAAAAACTATCGAAAAAAGTATTTTAAACAGTGTTGGTGAAAACAATATTATCTTCTTAAACAGGTTCATACTCTGCAAAATAATTATCGGATTCAGACAGAATCCTGTTTTATGATTTTTGTACAGTCCAGTGTCCAAGGCATTTCATATATGTGTGTTTTTTTCAACCGAGTGGCTGGAAACTTTTACTTTTGTAGTTTTAAAAAAGAAAAAAGTCTCAATACTATGCATCTGGTACGACACTATTGCTATTTTATGCATTTTCTTCCAGAGTAACAGAACTAAATAGGTAGTTTACATGCTGTACAGTGTGTCAAATGGTTGTCAGATGCCAAAGCTTCCTTGTTTTAATTATATTGAATTACTGTCAATTCAGAGTAGACAGTGAAACGGCTTTAAAAGAGGCGACTGAGTTGTTTTAAAGCCAAATATTCAGAAGCAGCAGAGGTGCCTCAGCTTTAAATAGTCAGACTGTAAATATCTGTATGTTTAGCACACTGCTGAATTAATGCCGACAAATGGAAAAACAGTGATAAATATAATTTTCCTATTTTATCAATCCAATAAATTCTCATCTCCTTTAATTGTGTTCATATACCATGACACATTTCTGGGGCCATTGTCACAAAACATTTTAATTTATGACTAAGAGGACTCCTGAATAGCACCAAAAGATCTGAGCTATGAGTTTGCTCCTAAAAACTTTTCACAAAGCCCAAAATGAGAGCAGCTTTATCACTTCCAACCAGAACCTACAACAAATATGAATAATACTTTCAGTCTTATTGGGTTTTTACTTTTGGTTACTGAAGTAAATGCATCTCGCATTAGCTCATCTTTGGTTATAATACTCTAATGATTAAGGTGACACCTTTCTAAAAGCTCAGCACCATAAAAATTTTCTAAAATGTCGATGTGATTAAGAGGTTGATTGCAAGGAGCAGCCATTTTAGGAATATTTGTGATTTGCTCAAAGTGACATTGGACCCCTCTTATCTTCTTCTATGTTTTCACAGGTTTAGGTGCTGGTGAAAAACTCTTAGAACAAAAATTTAGGAGTCCTAAAATTAAGTCTGACACGTTTACACATTTTTAAGAGAAACTCCTATATCAGCACGTTAGTAGCTACTCTCAGTCTTAAGATGTTTTGTAAATATGTGCCCAGATTTTTAGATAAAGCTGCATCCATCTGTATTTATCAGATAAGTATCATATATCTCTGGTATAATGTTGCTCAGTATTTACTATGTGTATAGTACATGCAATGTGAAATAGCGGCTTGTAAAGAGAAACCGGCAGAGATCCCAAAACTTTAGCTCAGCTGAGCTTTTTCAGCCTCTTTTACCTGTTTTGGTTCAACACTCACACATTTATGGTCTATTCTTTTAACAGTTTCCATTAAACAGATGAACTGTCTTTGCACAACCTGTGCAGCATAAACAGCAAAGTTGGTGAGTAGATGGGTGGAATATCAAACATTCAGTAGGTAAATGTCCGGATATGTTTCTCAGAACTTGGTGGAGATCAAACCAGATTAAAAGGAATAGCTCACTTTAAACTGTGGCCAGTAACAGTAGGCCAAAGTTTAAAGACTTGTTATGCTTTACAACTTTTAAATTTGATACATTTAATAAGAGTTAAGGGTTGTGTTTTTTCTCAGCCTGCTTTGGAGGTGTACTGCCCCCTTGTGGACAAGAATTAAGCTAAAACAACCTTGAAGGTCCAGTGTGTAGAATTTGGTGGCATCGAGCACTGAAGTTGCAGATTACATACGAGTAAATATCCCTCATACTCCACTTCTAAAGGTGTAGGAGAACCTGTGGTGACGCGAAAACCTGGAAAAACATTTAAGGCCCACTTTAGAGCCAGTGTTTTGTTTGTCCCTTCTGGGCTACTGTAGAAACATGGCAAACTCCGAGGAAGATGGATGTGTTATTCTCTTGAATATAAAAGGCTCACTCTAAGGTAGAAAAAATAACAAATTTTTATTTTTAGGGAATCATACACAAAAAATAATCACTTTTTATGAATATTATGCTCCATTTCTGCCATATTCTGCCAACAGATGCCCCTTATTCTTACACACTGGACCCTTTAAATGTAGCCCAAACAACACTGATAAGATATTTAAAGTGAAAGGAACATCTTAAACTAAGTAAAATGTTTTTATCTCCCCCAAAACAATAAATAAAATTGTAGCACAGTAGTACACACAAAGAGAAAGAACAGTCAATTTAGTTCTTGTTCACAGTACATGAACAAAAACTCAGTATTTTTACCCCTTCCAGTGACAAATTATTTCATATTAAAATGAATGGGATTCACCCAGACATTAAGGCATTCAACATTAAGTGGGATCTTACTATTAGAAACTAATAGGCCACACAGTTTGATCACAGGAGCAAAAAAGGCCTGTTAACTGAGAGAATACGTATTATGTTCATACGACTTTATATGACAACATTTTTTGTTTTTAAGTCGGTTCATTTCCATTCAAACTGCAGTGTTGCATTACAGTGTAGGTAAATGCCAAATACATTAAGCTTAATACTACGATTATCATGATGCAATGCTAAAGAAACAGAGGTGAGATGAACTATATCTCTTTGGTTTTGTTGTTGTAATACTTTTGACTTCCCTTTATAATATATCCTATAATATAAATCTAACACATTTGGAATTCAGTTTAATAAATATACTTCACAGAATAGAGAGATCTCATCAGCTTTGGTCAAATTGATATCAAGCAGTTCACTCGGTACAGCATCTTTGTGTGGACTGAAAATCAGCAAAAAACTAAAAACCTTAATTATGCTGCATTTTCGCCTCGATAACAGTAAACTTTATTACACTGAACAAATAATAACTTATTAGGACTCATACGCAAACAGTGCTACATCATTTGTCTCAGCAAAAAAGTAGAAAACAAAGGCAGAGTTGTGGACCACAGTATATGTGTATGTGTGTGTTTGCGCGTGTGTGTGTGTGTGTGTGTTTGTATCTGTGTAAGATTGAGTGCTCAAAGGTGACCTGGAGTTGTTATCAGCTACATACAGCAGAGCAGCTGGCAGATGGAGTGTGTGGCAGGTGGATGAAGATGCGGATGAGGAGGATGTTTATGTCAGTCCGATCTCCTCCAGCACGCTGCGCGGGGTCTCTGCGTCCTGCAGGGGGGGAGAGAGAGGAGCCACAGCTACGGTGAAGAGCTAACACACACTGATGACAGCAGGTTTTCAATAACAACCACGACAGCATTACTCAAATGGGCACACACACACACACTCACACACACACACAGGGTGAGGAATGTTATCATTGCCTCTGCAGCAGCAGTTGTGGGAAATATTTCACAGATGTGGTAACCATTAAAACAAACAGTCTAAAGTTCATCCTCCAAACCCTGAATCATTATTTGGGAATTTAACACTTTTATCAAATTGTGAAGTGACATATATCAATATTTTTTATACACTTAATCAAAATAACAAAATAAAATATGCTAGGTAAAAGGGATGGCTTCTGATAAGAACCAATAACTGTTCAGTACAACCTGCAAATTCTACATTATGAAATTTGGTGTAAGAGATGGACATTAAATTTAAAGCTGCATTTATCAATATTTCTTATGTGCAGCTGGTTGTTACATATAAAGGTGACCTGTGGAGTTTTCTTGTAAACAAGTAAGTTTACATTTACAGTTCCAATTGAATTTTTCACTAAAGCAAACGGTGTTCTTTTTTTGAGACCTAAAAATGTTTTGAGCGTATTTTCTGCCTCAAAAAATATTTGCAAAGCAAATTATTGACATTCATGTTTGCTTGTTCGCACTTTTTTATTTTTTCCAAAAAGTCACAGCTACATTTTTTGTGTTACTGTCATCAAATGCTGATCTGTGAAAGAGCATTAAACTGATGGCAGGAGTGTGTTGCTCAACACATGTGTATGACAACTACAAAACAATTAATCATAAAACATTGCACTATTGAACCACTAGAGGTAATAAAATACACAAACTACCTTTAAAGCTGCATAAATTACCATATTTTACGCTCAAATACCATTGAACCAATGCAAGTGCAGTGAATTTTGTTGTTTTAAGTGAGCAACCTACAGTTCAGCAGTTTAGTTTACCATCTAAATTCAACATCAAAATCAGAGAATAACCCTCCAGATTTTACATTATTTTTTGGGATTATTCAACTGCAATTATGTCTTAAAGCTGTATTAATTCATATCAATAATAAACATTGATATGCACAAAAAATAAAATTAAAAAATAAAGTTAGAAAATATAGCATTTTGCCTCCTCAAAGTAAAAAAAAACCAAAACACCACAGGTGTAAATAGTTACATAAATTATGGCTCCAGGCCATTAAGTCACAATGAGCCATTGTGAGTGAGTGAGCACACACAATATCAGAGGCTGGAAGTAGGTCATCTAAATGGAATGCAGCCATCATTAATTTTAAAATGTCTGCTGTGAAAAAACAGGACTACTGGCCTTCACACTGCACTTCAACTGATTATTACAAATATATATATATTTTTTGTTCATGCTAGTGTTCTGCTTATGTGTTGCATGTTATAATAAACACATTAAACTTTATGCAGGCAAACATCAGAGCTTTTAAGGATGTGACAGAAAGAAAGAGAAGCACTTACTTTGGCATCCTAAAACAAGGTTCAGCACAGAGTAAAGAGAGGAGTTTCATCAGAGGAGTGAGACAGAAATCTTTCTTTATGCAAGAAGAGAAAAACAACCCATTTCCACACAGTGACTCCTTCAGGCCAGATCTCAAAACACAAACTTTGCATTATTCACCAAATATAGACTTTTCACTCTTGGGTTAGATTTTGCTGGAGTGATGAGTCCCTTGTCACCTATAATGTAGACTAAACATCTTCATCCACAAAGCAAATGGAGCTTAGCAGCGTTTAGTGGTGAGGTAACTGGGTTTATTTGCGACACAGCAGCAAAAAGCTGCAATAAAAAACGCAATTTCTAAATGTCAGCCTGAACTTCAAAGGTGTCCCAAGGGAAAAAACACCACAAAACAGAGACACATTGATTGAATTAAAGAAAGACACCAGTGTGATAGATTGATAAGGAATCATAAAACAATTTATTTATTAAATCTATTAATACATCAATGAAATAACCTCTATTTATCAAAAAGGACTATTTTTCTATTACAAATGACAGATCATATAAAATATCTTAAGTGCTCAGTCAGTGTGCATTTGTAATACATAAAGAATTTATAAGGCTAATTATTTAAAGTGTCTTGAAATGTCTATTATCAGACTAATGTTGACAGTCACCACAGCCTTTAGTTAATCAGTGCATACACATTTATTTAGCATTAGCATTAATCCCACTACCACTTACCTTGAGAGCAGGCTATTCATTTAAATAGGAAACAACCAGGGTCTATAAATAATTTAAAAGATTTTAAAATAACATTTACAGTATTGAAAAGCTATTGCGTTTTCAAGAGCTTGCTCTGGTCTGCACTAGGACTGAATCTGATTTTAATAATTATAACAGACACTCCTACAAAACAGAGCAAAGACAATACCTAAGATTCAAATACAAATGATTTGAAGTGAGAAGAAAAAACACAGAACAGACAAAACCCACAAGAGACTTGGTGACATGAACATGTAACACATGACTTCACAACTTCCCATCATGGCCGACTTAATGTGAATTCAATCACATTAACAAGATCGATGAGGGAACTAATTACATATGTAATGTAAAACTTTCATGATGAACACCTCTTGGACATTAAAGTAACTTAAGTGAGAAAGTAATGTGCCTGAAAATTGTTTTAAGTGACATAAAAATTATTTTGTGCCATATTTGGCCATATTTTGTGATTTCAAAGCTTTTCTGTGTGTTTAAACTTAGTAACTCGTGCATTTAATGTGTATTTTATGCATCATTATGGATCCCACTGCTTTTCCAGGCAAGACTCACCCTATTTTTCAAATGATTGGCTGTGCTCTGCCTCAAATTGGCTTCTCTGCTTCTGATTGGCTTAACCTCTTACCCTAACAAACCCAACCAACGAAGGCAAACAATCAGAGGCAGAGCAGGTCTTCCCAGGAAAAGGAGTGGGATCAACAATAATATGTACTTTATTAACAGTTTATGCAATTTTGCACCACAGGGGTCAGACTTTCCCCACATAGTTTAAGTGGCAGTGGCAGAGAATAAACAGAAAAAGAAGTGGGGATTTTGTGAAGAAAATCCATCATGTCAAATCATTTTGATGTGTTTTACACAGTGTGACGGCTTTTCGCAAATGAGACTAGTGGTTTTCAATCAGGCGTCATTCTGACAGTGAACATATTTTCTTTAAACTGAAAACCACAGCAGCTGGATTAAACTGGAATTAAATAATAAGCTGCTTAGGTGGTTGGCTTAACCTAAAAAAAGAAAATAAAAACCTAAAACAAAATAACAACAGTTTGCCAACTTCTAATATGCTGTCTTGACTTGGAAATAGGTTTAAAAAAACCCTCTTAAAATCAAAAAATAATGAGAAAAATTTTGCATGTTCTTTCTCTGATGAAGGCCAAGCAGTTGAAAGGGTTAAAAACTAGCATGTGTAACCTGAGTAATACTTAATATACTTTAGGGTACAAGATGTAAACTTGTTTTTTTTACAGTGGTAAAAATAAGGAGAGGTGTTCAACTGATGCAATGAAACCAATAATAAGAGGGCAAATGACAGGCATGCACAATATCACAATTAAATATTTTGTATATTGTGAATAAATACATTAGTAAAATGGGAAGTCTGATTTCCTAAAGGAATTGCCAAATCCAGCTAAGTGTTTCATAATTTCTTGTAGTTTTTGATTTTTGTTTTAACACTGTGACAATATCATATCATGACTGTCATGAGCCAAATTTGAAAGGTGAGCTGTGAGTTTTCGTTACACCCCTAAAACAATGACAATGACGGGTGCTCAGAGGGCAGAAAGAAAGACGCCAGGCACTGAGGAGCTCAGCATGCAGGGTGGAGAGCAGCAGCAGCGGCAGCAGCGATGGTGGCCAATCAGTACACAGGCACATTAAAGTACTCATGACGGGGCTGGGGGAGAGAAACACACACAGCTTAGAAAACAAGGCAACGTTGAGTCGAAACAGCCACCTCGAACAGACATTCAGAGGACATGCAGGAGACAGTGCAGCAGGGTGGAGGCATCACGTATGACAAACTACTTTCACCACTGTTCTGCCTTTATCTATTAAAGGAATAGTTAATATTTTTGGAAAATATGCATATTTACTTTCTTACTGAGAATTAAGTAAGAAGACAGATACCAGTCCCTTGTCTGTATGAGAAAATATGATGCTAATGCCAGGAGTTAGTTTAGCTTAGCTTGGATTAGTGTAAAGACAATAAATAGGAGGAAAGAGGCTCGCCTGTCTCCATCTTAAGATAAAAAAATCCAACTACAACCACTTCTAAGCTCATCAATTAACATGTTACAACTCATTTATGTTAATCCATTAATGCACTCAAGTTTAAAAATTTAAAGTGGTGCTTTTTGTTGGAGCGGCACAGAAAGTCAGCAGGTCACAAGCCCGGCCAAGAAAGAGTTTCACCACTTAACCCCATGTAAAACGGGTATTATGTTCCATTTTTTTCATGTTCAAAACAAAGAAAATACCATGTGTCAACTTGTGAGGCACTTACCTTTGAAGGAAGCCAGACATTTAGGAGCCTGGCTGTCTTTTTGTTAAGCTAAGCTAACTGTTTCCTAGCAGAAGCTTCGTATTTAGCATTACACAAATTCTCAGCAAGAAAGGAAATAAGCTTATTTCCTAAAAGTTAAATTATATCTTTAATGTGTTTTTTTTTACTTTGTAGCTAAAGTCAAACAAACTCAAAGTAGTTTTCATGCCTGTGTTAGCTAAAAATTTTAATATCTTTAGGAGAAGGCTTTGACAAAAATGTTTTCCAGAAGGGAGGAAACTATAAAAGAGCCCTTAAAGGCAAAATATTTCATTTTAAATGAGAGAATATGAACAGTGCAGTAGATACAGATACAATTTCATTTGCACTGCTTGTTCAAAGCGTCAACTGTTAAAAACTGCAGAAATTTCATCATGCAGAAAAACAAACACAAAAACATCTGGTAGCAGACAGTGTCAATGAAATGTTACACACACACAGAAAACAAAGACAAACAGACAACGACAGACTGTTCTCAATACAAACATGTATTGTGGGCTGTGGAAAGACTAACTGGTGACACGAGACAAAGACCGAGACCAAGAGAAACTGTCTTAACCAGCAGGAACTGAGCTACAGACACACTGATGTATACAGAGACTAGCTCCAACTAGAGGGCTCTAGCGGTACTGCAGCCTAAATCCACAAACACAGAGTAATCACCTCGGCCGGCCTAATTCTGGAAAAGACCAGAGGACTCAGAGACCATATTTGGGACCATCACACCTGTGAGGCAAACAATTTAATCAGGACAAAAATAAAACACAACGAAGCACCACTAATCAACTTGGATCAAGTTAAAATCTCTTGGGGATTTTCTACAGCGTCTACGGTTTGTGCTTTGGGGAAGCAGGAGGTTAAGCGTGCACCAACACAATAACGGCACCCTCTTCACTGGGACGTCTCTGCTCAATTTATCTCTGATGTCTCACATGCAGAGTCGGGCCGAGCAGGACGTCTTGTGAGGCATCGTTATTCTAAAAGAAGATTCTGCTTGCTGGCACCAAAGTAATGACCAGCTCCTGAGAAATGTTTCATTAAAGGCTTATTAAAATAACTTCGACCAAATCCCCTGTGGCATGTTTTCTATGTAATTACTGCACCATGCACTTTCTAATGCCTTTAAGCCAGAGGCACTCAGTCCAAATATGCCTCCAAACTCAACCCCCTGCATCGTTTTCACTAACTTTTATGTAGATTTTGTGCAGATGTTTAAAGGATGACCGTAATTTTTGTCTCTAATCATAAAAATAAGGGAATACGGGTTTGTGTTTGTTTATACTGTATCTCCATCCAGTAAACAAACAACTTATTAAAAAAAAAAAACTGCAGCTTGCTGTGGTGTTTAAAAAAAAAAAATTAACCTGATTCCTAAATTATGCTAGAAGGAGTTTGGTTACTACATAATTTCTCTTTCTGTCGCCTGCAGGCAGTTTTGATTTCATCTGATTGTTCTGCATATTATAAAACGACCTTGATGAGGAAGCCAATCAATTATGACTAATAATTAATATCATTTTCTGTGGTGCGCAAATTGCACTATGGTTGTTGGTATTTTTAGGTTTTAAATTTGTAAACAAATCAAAAGAAAAGACCAAAGCCAACAATGAACAGATCTGACTATCAAATAACTGTCGGAGTTTTTTTCTGTTTTTTTTTCTGTGCTGTAAAGCTTCACTGTTGTCCTAAAATATTCCACACATCATTGGTCACTGCTGCACCCAGTAACATGTTCCTTTATTGCCATAAACACATAAACACACACACACACACACACACACATACAACACTGCAGCTTATTTCTAGTAAATTCAAAGAAAACTCTGTTCTGTGGCTGCAAGTGCTTGCTAGCACATCAACGTGTATTATTCTGCGACTGAAAATAGTTCCCAGCAAATGCTCTTTTTACTCAGAAATATGTGTTAATAAATATAGTGACCAGCTGTTCTTTTAAAAATGAAACTATATATTTGCGAGAAGCTTAAAATCCTTTTAATTTCAGTATTAATTTTTTTTTATTCAGAAGTGACCATATTTTGAGAAGTTATAGCTCAGGAAGATTTTCTATCCTGAGCTGACCTGAGTGAAAACCCAATGATGCATCATGATGCATTTTTTTTAATCACAGGATAGCTTGAATCAAATTATACTCTATCTTTTATTCTACATGTAAGAGGACCTGAAAAAAAGCATCTGAGAACATTAAATCGCTAGGACATTGTTTTCTGAGAAGTACAGTCATTTTCTTGTAAGCTTGATTACACTTGAGACTTCTTTTTACAATCAGTTGCCCCCTGCTGGCCACTGGAAAGAATGCATGTCTAAGGCATTTCTACAAGGGCTTCGCTTCGCGGATTTAAAAGCTACATCCAACATTTTTACTGTTGATGGTTGAGACAAACAAGCTTGAGTTTGAGTGCAACAGATTGAACAGGGAAGTCAGAGAGTATTTAGAGACAAATTAACACATTGTTGGTTTTGGTCTTTTCATGGGCTTAAATGAGAACGAGGAAAATATAACACTAATGATAAAAAAATCCCCCTGCAGATTAAACATTAGTACATGTAAACATACTGTGTTATTGTTCACTAAAATTCTTTCCACCTTTTTAAATCAACAACAGAATCATTAATATGAGCATTTTCATTCAGTGCTGTTAGTAAATCAACAGGCAGCATGGCTCCTTCACTTCATTAAAACATTTTTTTATCGATATTTGAGATTTATCTATAGATTTAAGTAAAAACTAAAATTATGGCAACTTTAAAAAACACAAGTTGCATCATAAAGAGTAAAATTTTATTATTTTTCATCAGCTACAATGCAAAATATCTCAATTTTAGGTGAATAATTGAGTTTTAACTAAAAGTGTTGGATTATACCGCCTGTTTGTGAAAGTGAGTGTTTTCAGACATGTTTTAAACAGCGTAGTTTAAGCTCATGTCTGTTATAATTCTGTGTGTCATGTGTTTTTTTCACTCAGAGTTATGAGACAGAAGTACATGCAGGTAAAAGTCCACGGCACGCAGAACCGAAAAAAACTCATGCTGACTGACTGTCTGCACCAGTCTAGTAGTTACCAACAGCCTGGATGGAGGCATGGATGGACTCAAGGCCCATCACAAGATCTCCTCATTGGGCAAACTCCCCCAGTCTTCACTCTGGCTCTACAAATACAGAATTGAGCCAATCAGAGACCTCTTTTCCTCTTGTCTCTAACTCTGGATAAACGTGGATGTGCACTTTTGAGGTTATGACCTAATTTCTCTCAAAACGGGAATATAGGCTAATGTTAGCTCACTTCTTGGCTGTACATAAATTAAGAGGAAAACCTCTACAAGGATCCTAACAAAAGCCTTTTAGGATCACAGTACATTGTTTTCCCTACAGTGCAGCTTCCTGATGGTCACGCTGACTGTGAATCAACAAACAGCTTCAGTTTGTCCTCAGACATTAAAGCCTTGGCTCGACATCAGCGACCTCACGGCAAACAGTTACGGGCCACGTTTGGGTTTCGTCATGCTTAATGACTTCATTGCTTGTTCATTATTTACTTTTGTCCACTTTGTGTTCCAAGTTTGGCATCACAAGTACAATGTGATAGTCATTTGCGTTTTTGAGAGTGCACATGTTTTAAATGGCTTCTTATCCATATGTAATGCACGTTTAGCACGTAGCATAAAGACAATGATTGACTCAAGTGCGTGAGGTAAACAATGAAGATCTATCACATGTCAAGACATGACAAAGGTAAATTTATACTTCTTTGTTTGACCATGAAAATGGAAACTTGTGAAACTGAAGCCTCTAGTGGCATAAAAAATTCTATTAAATATTAAAGTGATGTCATGTTGCCCTATCAGTAAAGCAAGGTGTGTTGTCAACAGCTTTTTAGGTTTGTTTTTATTTTTAAACGCATATAGAATTTAAAAAAGTCTGGCCAGTGCATTAAAAGACTGATACTATAGCTAGTGATATTGGTATTTAGAGGTACATTTGATCCATTTTTAAACAGGGTTCTCACACCATCTTAAACATTAAGTTCAAGGACATTTCAATACCTTCCTAGGGCCATTTTACTCAAGTTTAAGGAGCCAATATTGCACAGTTTAAACTTAAACTCAAGGCTTTTTACTGTTATAACACCACTGAGAATTTTTATAATGAAAACTAGCAAGCTTTTCTTGTGTGAACATGTCTTATATGTGCTGCTGTGTTACATGGAAGGCAGACTGCCTGACAGACTCTCTTACCTTCTCTAGAGGCCATTTAAGATCAAATCAAGCACTGCAGTAATCATCCCGGGGTTGTGTTGGGATGTTTAAGTGTCAGCTCATTGGCAAATGCAAATCAAGTCCTTGTACTCCCAAGGTTATTCTCGCTCTGATTAACCAGTCACCTTAGTGGCTACTGCAGCGTGACGTCTGGTGGTGTTCCTCAAAAAGTTGACCACGTTTCAGCCTTTTTGCTGCAGCTGCAAGTTGGATGCATTTGTTTTTGCAACCCCCTACAGTCTGCAAACACTCTCAATACTCTGATTATTTTTTCCCCTTAAATTCAAATATTCAAGGATTTCACGCCCCTGTAGGATCCCTGTTTAATATCCTGCCATATAACTCACCTTTATCACCAAGTTTAAGGGATCTCTGCCACATGTTCTGTGGTTTTTAATGTACAGAAACTCTTCAAAAAATCCATGGTTGGTTGTTTTTCCTGGTTCACTTCACCTTTCCCCACTGGACATTAATGTTTGTCAGCAGCAGCCTGATTTTGCCTCCCTGAACTCATTAACTGTGGCATTTTAGCTCACAAACTGACTAAATGTTGAGCAAACAAATCCACTGAACCCATCAGCCTGGTGACACTGATTACAGACTCCGGGATGATGTCAAATATATTCTATGCTTTCTGCTTTTTTTGCATACTTAGCATTAAAACCTACTTTTACAAGATCATTTTGAAATCTTTTTCAGAGCGTAAACCAAAAAAAAGTAACAGTATCTAAAAGATGCTATGTTCACGCTAATGTTGACAGAGCGGTGGTGATGTGACCAGTGTTTGTTGGTGAATAATCTTTTGCTTGGACTCATATATTTCAGCAACACGTTGGTTTTGTTTTTGTTTGTATGTTTCCTCCATAATCGGATGCTTGTGTGGTTTCAGCAGCAGATTATGAGGCTTTGTTTGTGGGCTGAGCTCCCCTCAATTAAACCCTTAAACATGCAAAACTAACATTTGAGGGGCAAATGAAACATACGGAATAGAAAAAGAAATGCAATTAAAAATAGAATTCATGATTGAATTGAATCAGTGATATTCCTTTTCATTTTCAGGATGCATGACAAGGCTGACACAATCTCTTGTTGGATAAAATTAAAGCACTAATATTCTCTATTAACGCAGAAATTTTCAAGTAAATATGCCATTGATTGACAGTTATTGATTAGTGCCTGTGATTTCATATATCAGGGTTGAAATATGAAGCAGAAAAAACACACCAGTAACTTCTGTCTATTTTGTTTTCCTGACACTTTAAATGTTGCTGTTGCTGGTATGTTTTTTCCACTAGTTTTAGTGTTGGTTTGGTAAATCTAAATTACATCTAAGACTAATGATCTAATGCTACAGCAAGAGCTACATGTGTTTTTAAAAACTGTACCTGCAAACAGGCGCATCTGAAAGTCTATATTCTGCAAATCACAATAGTAACGAATACACAAGCAAAGAGAGAAAAAAGTCAGCTGAAATCAAGATCAAGTTAACTTAATGGAGGACAATAAAGCACTGTGAAGCCAAGGGAAGTAAAATCACAGGAAATAAAATATCAAACATTGGTGAAAAAAGGCTTCATAAATCAACTGAGGAACATAGTGTATTCATGCTTTTAAGAAAAGTGAAATTAAAGTTGGATTTAGGCATCCAACAATGTACAGTGTGAGAAAATGTGCAGGGGAAGAAACACTGTGAAGCAATTCAAAGTGATAATTCTCCACATAACAGAGCAGCGGAGCAAATAAAACTGACAAACTTAAAATTCAAGACTCTCATGAAGCTGTGGGTAAAGCAGCTCAGTTATAAACACGGTTTTTATCGAGGGAGTTCTGATAAAACAAGCTTGGGGTATTTTTTTCTAAAAATAAATCAGTACAGTGACAAATCAACACGTCACTCTGCAAAATACCTTCCATAACTCACACTACTGCTGTGATAAGAGATAAACAGAAAATCTTTTATTAAACTGGCTGACACACTGTTTGAATAACTCTACAGTACTTTGCTACAGTAGGTAAAATCTAATCCAGGCATATTAAAAAAATATATACAACTCCGCTTTTTCCTGACTTTATATTTATATTCAGTCATAACCTCTCTGTATTTGTAGTTATTATATATGTAGTTATAGTATTGTGGTCTGTTAGTCCTGTACTCGATTCAAATTCACAGGCACGAGTGTTTCACTAATACATAAGTCTGTAATCCAGTGTTTTTGTTTTATCTAAATGATACTAGCCTCACTGTACAGCTCATGCTAACACATACTGCAGCTTCACAATTAAAGCCTTTAACTGGTCAAACACAGGGTGGCTTTTATGTGAAGGAGTCACAGGAAACACTACATACATTGTCACAGAGGTTAGAGTCGTGACTGCTCATCAGAAATACGCCAACAACATGAGACCAGCCCTTTTTTTAACAACCTCTATAAGTCAACTATTGCAGCAAGTACAGGAACACTGATGAGGAGCAACAGTAAAAGCTCTCGCTGCAGAATATTTGATGCACATTTTCAGTCTGCAACAAAAACAAAACCTGAGTGGAAACACCAAAGATGATGAAAAATTTAACTATCAAAAAATATATTTTTTTAGTTTTTATGCTTTCCTTATGTGAAAGAGTTAATGTTACAATAAAAACAGAGTGTGACAAAGTGCAGTGGAAACAGACTTATTGAGTCAAAATTACTGAATTGTAGTAACAATTACCACCAGTAACCGCTGATGTCAACAAACTGAAATCTTTATCTTTAGGAAAGGAAACAATACTACTTTAAAATACTCTGAATCACTCCCTCAGCTCTGTCTTTTCCACCTGACTTAAATCAAAAAGATTACTGATGGTGGCTCAGTTACAATGGATGGTGAGGGCAGAGTAGTAATAGAGAAGTAATATTAGTATGAAATTATTTTGTTCCCACATTGATTTAATTGGACGTCTTACCTCTTGCAGCAAGTCAGCCTGCTCAATGGCCTTCAACACGTTCTTTTTGGACGTCTCCTGAGCTTCTCCGCCCAGCAGGAATTCATCCAGGATGAAATAAGCTTTCTCAAAGTTGAAGATAATATCCAGCTCACAAACCTGTTGTCAGGAAATAAAATAGCAGCAGTTGTTAGGGAGGTTCAACAGGTGGCAAACATATGATTAACATGGCATGGATACACAAAAAGAGAGATGAGGAGACAGCAGAAACTCACACTGCCAAAGTATTTGTCCAGCAGCTCCACATATCTGTGGATGATCTCCAGCGTGATGAGCTCATTGTCCTGGTCCTCTATGGCACAGCAGAAATACAGGCTGGCATATCTGCAACACAATGACGAGCCAGCTGGGTTAAAGGAAGTCTGGTGAGGCTGCAGATTGCAACTAACTGAATATTTGTTCCCACAGTAACCGATTAAAACACTAAAAGCCCTTTCAAGAAGAAGCAGAATTTGGTTTGTCCATTCTAGGCTACTGTAGAAACATGGAGGTCACCATGGAAAAAGACCCCAATCCTTCTGGGTTCAAGCTAAGGTAACAAAACATAACACAATACTTATGTTCAGGCAATTATACAGCAATGCTGAAAATAAAAATCATAAATATTATGTTCCTTTTCTGCCAACAGTGCCCTCTAAATCCTTCATTCTGGACCTTTAACTTTGCGCCAGCATTTTAAAATGAATCATTTATTGTGAAAAAAACAATATTGACTTGACAAAGTAAGTAGAAGAAGAGCTGACTTTGTCTTAAATCACTTAGACAGGACCTCCAATTGATATATACTGTGTCCCAGCTCTCTGTAAGAGTGCTGAGAGAGCGCTTCTCTGTTATTATTAAGAATTGCTGTTTACTGTCTTCAGGGTATTCATTTAAAAGCCAGAAGCCGGATGCAGAAGGCTGTGTGAGTTAAGTCTTATTCTGCCATGGTTCCTTATCCCTGCTAATCCCTCAGGCACTGCTTAAGCATGTGATGATTGGCTAATAAAGAAGCTGGTGAGCTGATCCCTCACAGCCAGTGGGGCAAGGGGGCAAAAAACCAGGCTGTAGATTTTAAAAAGACAAGTTTTGAACTCAACAGGACTCAAACTTGTGGGCATTATTGATTCCTGTTGTTTGATGAGCTGTTTCTTTATATTCTTTAGTTGTTTTATCATGTGCTCCGTCATTGTCTGCTGTGTGTGAGTGAACCGAGTGGCACAGCCGAGCTCAGGAAACACAAATGGTTCAGTTCAGTTGTTTAGTCGTCAATGACAAAGAGAAATGAAACAGCACTTTTACTGCTGCTGACTCATACGGCAAAGAGAAGACAAGGGGTCAAAACCTTTCAAAGCAAATGCATAACTCACTGCAGACAGAGTTCTCCTTCTGATTGCTTTTACATTTGGCCACATTGAAGTGAAGTAATTACAGAATGATTTATGTTTAAATTAATTATCAGCTGTAGCCTCAGACATGCTGCATGTCTTCACAAAGAAAGACTGTTTGTAAAAATATTAGTCACTGCACATTATTTCTAAGCTCTTTATATAACCGTGAGCTTAATTTCAACATCCAGGCTGCATGTTGAAACTTAAATTGCACTACACCTCACATTAACAGTGTGATCAGATCTTATCTGTCGTTAACAATCTAAATATTAATCAGCATCAAAGATAAATGTCTGTGCTTGATACTTTTACAAGGCGTCCTATGGCTAAGTTGGCTGTGGGGCAGGAATTGTTCCAGCAAATCTGCCCTGACACTTTGTCATCTTCAGTTTTTCTCACATCTAACAAATAATACAATGAAGAAAAAGAATTTCAAAATGTTGATGGCTTAAACTTTGAAATAAGTGCTGCTATCTGACTACTCTCCCTTTATTTTTTCAAAAGGTAAGACTGTTTTCAGTTTAAGCACATGCTCATAATATCAACTGTCTCACAGCTGAAACTCTCCAAGATTTCTCTCTTGACATATGAACAGTTACATATCAGAGAGGTAGACAGAAGTATGGTACAAAAGATATATTATGATCACCAAACTAAAACTAGATAAAGAGGCAGCAGCCTTAATAACTTATTCAATTACACTTATATGCCATAACAGGATGTAATAACAGTCTAATAACTGTTGAAGCCAAACACATACAAAAGAAATATTAAGATTTATAAAAAAAGGCAGAGTAATTTCCTTAAATTATTTGTACTGAAGCAGTAAACAAACATTTGTGGGATTGTGCAATGGTGCAAAGTCGCTGACTAGTCAGCACCTCAAGTGCTGTGTTTTGTCCCTGCTGGGTCACTCAGGTTCATCATTAGTCTGCCCGTCTGTGAGTTGGCACAGCAACAGCATATAATGAGGGCAAAATTAATGCTTTCTTGTTTGAGCTGGAGTGCCATCATGGCGCTGTCATGTCTCTGATGACACTTTTCTCCTGATTCTCTAACTGAGCTGTGTCTATGAATGACGGATCTATGAATTACCCAGGGAAGTGTGAAAAATTCTATTCAGTGAGCGTTCAACCAGAAAACATTCAGTTCATAAACAAGTCCCAATTCCTACCCACCTCTTATATACAATCTTGAGGTCTCTCCACTCCAGAAAGCTGCACATTTTGGGCTTTCTAGCGAGGACCGTCTGCACCAGCTCTCTGGTGATCTTCTTTTTCTCCTTATCAGACAAAGGCACGTACCACTTCTGAAGCCTGAGCTTGCCTTGTCGACTGAATAGAAGCATGAACTGCATCTTGAATGAAGAGATGAGAGAAAACAGAGATGCTGTAAAACACAATGACAGATGAGAGGAGAGGAGTGGGTGGGTAAAGACATCCGCATGAAGGCACAGAAATTCATTCAGAAGAACATATCAAATATTGTCACTTTTTTATGTGAACCCGGATGTAGATATCAAGAAGCAGACTCTTACAATTTGAGCCAAATTAAGGAAATAATTAGTGTAAGGCGTGTGGGAGGTGCTCAAGAAATTAACAACATGCAAGACAAACATTTAATTTAATCAGGCCAACTGAGAAAAAAGTAAAACTATAACCCCCCAGGTAATAATTGAATATGCAAGGAAATTAAGCTCTCTGTGTGCTCAGTCTGCTGCCATGTGTTTAAGATAAACAGCGCACTATTTTACTTCATGTTCAAACTCAGCCTGTTTAACAGAGAACAACAATCCATGGCTGCAAATTCAAGACACGTTCAAACAAACCACGTGAGACTTTAAAATAAACAACCAACTAAAAATCGCGTTATGTTCAGTGTTACCAAAAGAAAACATGACTGAAACCATCACCTCTTTACCGTTATCCACACAGCCCAACGGAAGTACTCATAATACCGTTACTGAGCTGTTAGCACTAGCCTGTTTAGCCGATGGTAAGTCTGTTTTAAAAATACAAAAAAACAGCCATTGTACTCTATAATGTAAATTCTAAAATAATAAATACTCAAGATTACTTACCTTGAATAACAACACTGTCTTCTCCTCTGAAGAAATGAACCACCCAACGCCACCCTGAAACATACACTGCTAATTCACATCAAGCTTATGATTGGCCAATAAAGTACTGGCGACGCTGTTCATTGGCCAATATCATGAAAGTTGCCGCTACGAAGTCCCGCCCTACTTTGCGTGTGATTGGCTGTGTCCTGACTCATTTCTATTCCCCTTAACATGTAACCAATCACAAAACCCTAGCCCTTGCCAAGCAACGGACACTGGCCAATCAGAGAAAGAGTGGGGCGGGTCTATGCGGAATGCGGATGGGAGAGAAAGAGCAAGCCGCCTACCTCATTACTTATCCAGCCATGTAAGTCGGCATAGCGAGTGTGATTGTAGGGCATATACATCAGTCAAACCTCAAATTATCAGATCGTTCTTCCCCGCAAAACAGCATTAATAAAGCATGAGCAGAATATTTGAATATGGGCGGAATAACCAGGAGTATATTGCTTTATCACAGTCATACGTGTTTAAGTGTGTTCGATGTTGCTTTTGATGGTGAACAATATAACAAATAATTAATTGTCTCATGTTAAAAAATGAGAAACATATAGGAACAAAACAGACGGTAGAGCTATATTGTACTTCTTGATTTTTGGGAGCCCTTGCACAAGTCTTAAAATTAGGCCAACTGATCATTCAGGTGACATCAGGGGTTCAAGGTTGACATTTGCTCACTCACAGAATTAGATCCAATCAATAGATTACATAACAGCAAATGGCAAAAAGTGGCCTCTCTATTCAGGGTACCAGAATATTGACTTCTCCAGACCATCTTTGCTGTTTGCTATCAACACAGTGTAGTCAATATAGGGTAGTCGCTTGCAATTTTTCCCTCTTCATCAGATAAGTGATAGCTGAGGTAAACACAGAAAACATAGGAGAACTAGACCTGCAAGACACCTCTTTGTTGGTGATTTGAAATACTTATATATTAACATCTCTGCTTGCTAGGATTTTAAACTGAGTCATTAATTCAAAGATATGTATAAACTGTGATATTGACAGGTGATCACATTGTAATCCTAATGACACCACTGCAATAAAAGAAATTCTCACTCTTGATTTATGGAGTTATGGCATTCACCACAGGTGCAGTACAATAAGGCAAGCCTATGGGAGGTGTCAGGGCCAATAACGAGTATTTAGATAAGGCCCTTGCTAGGAGTGGATTACAGTAATCCTATCCATTAGCGTTAGGTATCAGGCACACATTGCATTCCAGCACAGCTGAAGAGAAAGATGGAAGTCACTGCTCGATGTGCTGCTGTGCTGTTTCTCCTACTTCTCTCTCAGGGTAAGTCACTGTGCACCTGCATGAGGGATATTATTAAATCATTATGCACTCTGTCTGGTTTATAAATCAGGAAAATACTCACTGCTCTGCCTTGTTAAAAAGGTGCCAAACAGAGGTTTGGCTGCAACAAAATTAAAAATTTATTATGCTCCTTTATACAAAGGTGTATTGATATTGGCCAATGAGCAGTTAATTGTTTGTGATGTGTGTGAAAATGATCTTTTTTCCTTCAGCATTGTACTTTTTTTTTTTTTTGTTAATTTGTGTTCCCCTGGTTCCATACACATAAACTAAATAGAACAATCAAGGATATTTATCACAGTCATGTTAATCACATTAAAAAATGCCTGCATACAATAAATTAGTTTGACAAAATAGCCATTTTAATTGATTGCATCATTTAGTTTAAGCTTTTTACATTTAATTTCACCATCTGCTTCTACATTTCATGCATCTATTGATGTGGTACAGCCCTGATCACTGTTCACTCCCAGGAGGTAATTAACACCATCAATTAAAACACCTAACTGAAGTTTGCAATGTGGGTCAACCTCAGAGTTAACTGTGTGTACGGTGTGTGTTTCCCTCAGGAGGAGGAGGCTGCCCAGGAGGGGGAGGTTGTCCAGGATGAGGAGCTGCAGGAGGAGGACCAGCAGGTGATCGAGACGTGGACGCGGAACATCAAAGCCTGCACCTGTGACTGTGAATCTGCTGATTCACCCACGCGTATCCCTGCTGTCATCCCACCTGTCCTGCCGACCTCACCTCCGCCGCCTCCACCGCCACCTCAAGGTCACCCACTGAACTGCATGCCAGGTGACAACACATGACCTGGATTGACTTTAGGTCCTCTGTCTGTTTCACTTACAAGGATGTTTGATGTCTGTAGTTTACCAGACCAGTTAGTTTTCCTTTTTTAAAGTGATAAATGGGGTCCAAAAGTATGTAAGGACATCCACAATGGCATTGTAGGAAACCTGACGTGTGAAGATTAATGAGGGGCTACATGTATCTGGTGTATTTTTTAGGTGTCTTGTGGACATAGAGAGCTCCAGCTGGTGTAATGAATCACTCAGCAGATACAGTTACTGGCTGTGTCCTTATCTGCTCTTCAGCTAATCTTGGCTGAGTCTCTCCTTCTCTGCAGTGGTGCACAATCACCTTCTACGATGCCCCTGACATTTTTCTTACTTTAACTTTAAGGTGCTGGGGCTGTTATAGAGATGGTAGCAGTTTGGGTGGAACTGTGAGGAAGAGGCCTGGAGGGCAAACGCTGTTGGATAATCTCATTACCTGTGCAGGAATGTGATGAGCAGATTAGGGAGCCAGAAATACGGCATGTCCTTCACCTAATAGCATGATACTGGGCACCCATCAGATGTCCTGATCATTTTCTTCTGCTTCATCACGCAAGCCTTGGGAATATCAGATCTTAGCACAAGATGAATCACCCCAAGCAGCAACGCTGGTCAGAATACTAATTGTATAAAACTGTGATGCCAAGTGGGTGTTACTTGAACATCCATCTTTAACTGCATTTACTTTGCGTTTGCACTCAGAACTTGTCAGCTTTTTAATTAATTAGATGTGTAGAAATTAAATTTTACACAGCCTTAGCATAAAGGCAGCACGTGGCTATATTTCAATGCAGAAGATGAGTTAAGATGTCTTACACCCTGAGGAAAAAAAGCTGCCCTGTGATCTGTTGGCAGGGCAGCAGATACTTTTGTGTCTCTTGCCAGAAGGTTTAATAGGTTCAAAGTCGGTTAAATATTTTATTGCAAGTGTGAAGCACAAAAAATGTCAAGTCCAGACCAAATCAAGACTGGATCTTCGCAGTTGGAAAGTTTTAATTTCAGATTAAATCATATGTCTGTGTTCTGCAGAATGCCCTTACCACAGAGCCCTGGGCTTTGAATCTGGATCTGTGACATCAGACCAGATCAGCTGCTCCAATCAGGAACAGTACACCGGCTGGTACTCCTCCTGGATCCCCACCAAGGCTCGCCTTAACAACCAGGGCTTTGGGTACGTCACAGCAACATATTTTCTCTCATCATTTTGTGTTATTATACATGAACCAGAGCTGATGTATAGTTTTTCTGTTAGATGTGCGTGGCTCTCCAAGTTTAATGACCAGCATCAGTGGATCCAAATTGACCTGAAGGAGGTGGGCGTGGTCTCTGGGATCCTCACTCAAGGTCGCTGCGATGCTGATGAGTGGATTACTAAATACAGCGTCCAGTATCGCACTGTGGAAACCCTCAACTGGATCTATTACAAAGACCAGACGGGAAACAACAGGGTAAGCACACAAAATAACAGTCAGGGTTGGTCTGCGGATGATATGCAACAGATGACAAGTTAAAGGTGATATAACCTGCTTTTATCAGCAGCAGAGTTGCAGCAAAAAGATGAGTTTTGCTGCACATTCATGACTGCAGATTCAGTTTGAATCTTGTTGTAACTTATGTGACACAATTTATGTCAGTTATTGATGCAACTACAACGAAAGACTTCCTTAAAAACTTTCTGGGTGTTGTTGACTAACTGTGATTTTAAAATCTTTTACTGGCTCAAGCGAGAATGAAATACTTGTACTGACTCTGACTCTGTTTCCCTACTGCAGATGCACACACACACAGATCATTTGACAGAGCCATTTTATTAACAGATACCTTAATTACAGCACCCGACAACCTTACAATGCCTGCCATTGTCCAGCAGATCAAGGTCAAGGTCACATCTCTGCAGACACTTATCATTTTACCTCTTTTAAGCACTTGTTGACTTATATTCACCTCATTTAAATCAACTCCATCTCAGTGATAATCTGTTGCAGTCAGTTCTCTTTTAAGGCACATATGGGCTTCACTGAACAACTACTTATGTAGAAATGTTACAAATGATCACCTCTTGGTTATCATATAAAATGTGATCCATAACAAAAATTCACTGCATGTTAAATCATCCCAGTAGCCTCAGTGATATTTCTCCCTGTAAGCACTTCAGTACCGAATGACGTAAAGTTGTCTCAATACTGAAATTAAAGAGAATAAATTATCTTTGATCCACTATTAAATGGTTATATCTGCAGGGATGTGAAAGTAGTGATTTCAGCACTTAGATTCAGTGTAAGTAATCAATGTTTTTGACCTTCAGATCTTCAAAATCTTCATCTTCATTGCAATATTTCACACTTTTCTTCTTCTTTTCAACTTGTTCACTTGCTTCATGCTGATTCAATGGTCCCAGCTTGCCAGTAAAAATTAAATAACTTGATTAAAATGCCATGCTGGAAGGCTGCCCTGTCACTTTTATTAATATTTAGCCCTGTAATTATAAATTCATATTTAGCTTTACAGAAAAAAAAACTCTCAGAAAAAGGGCACACAGCAGAGCTCATCATTGGTTTTATGGTATGGAGACTGTACCTGAAGTTATTTATCTGTTAATTAAGTAAATCAAGAGAAAAGCAATTAGCAACCTTCTTTATAACCGATCAGTAGTCCTTTTTTTTGGCAGTTTCACCAGACAGTCTTTGGTTTGCCAGTGAGAGGATATAGTGCTTTTATTTTACATTGTTGTAAATTGAATATCTTTTAAGTTTGGACTCAAATTAAATAAAAGTTTAAGATCTAATCAATCTGGTCAGTCTAAGAATCATAATCATATCAAATCCCCATATCAGATATGGTTTTTCTATTATACAGTATGAATGAAACAGCTTTAAAATTAATTTCAGCACCAATCAAAAGCAGAAATGAACCATCAGTTTAAAAGAGGAAGCAGATCCTTAAGAGACTAGTTCTAGTGCATCTTTACATGCGGTTTGCTTTCTCTTCAGGTCTTCTATGGGAACTCTGACCGCTCCTCCACGGTACAGAACCTGCTGCGTCCACCCATCGTAGCCCGTTACATCCGCCTGCTGCCGCTGGGCTGGCACACCCGCATCGCCATGAGGATGGAGCTGCTAATGTGCATGAACAAGTGCTCCTGAAGTGAACTCAGCTTGCTTTTTCATCTGTGTCCATCCTTCCCCTGCCAACCTGCCGCTTGCCAAAAGGGAGACATTAATCTAAAAGGTCTATAATGTAACCTTGATATGACCTTCATCTCTTTTACATGTCTTTTTTTCTTTGGTGATGCTCAAAGCAAACTAAATCTGGTCAGGTGGACATGTTTGGTGTCCTTTGATGCTCTATTTATCTGTCTTAAAGGCTGTATAAATCAATTGTTTTAATATGTAAATATAAAATTGGATACATTCCTCAATGCATAAAGGGAATTCCACTTTAAACGGTGGTTTGAAAGCTGTTACCATCAATAAAATCACATGTAAAATAAATATTTGATCACACAAACTTTCTTTGAAACAGAGTCAAACATCTTAAAATAATAAAAAAAAGCAATAATACAAATAAAAAAAGATTCTACAAGAGTCAAATCAAATGAGTTTGTTTTATTGGAGATTTACTATTACATATGTAAACATGAATTTTTCTAAAATTGTTAAGCATTCATTTGTGGGTTTATGTTCTCATGTAAATGCTCTGTTGGAAAAAAAGCAGATTAACACTGACTATGCTACTAATTTGTGTCTGTAATAAAAGCACAAACGTAATACTTGATTTCATTTCAACAGCTGATAAACATCGTCTGTTATAAATATTACCAAACAAGTAGTCACACATCAGTATTAATGTAATACACAGTGCTCCTTCAGCAAAACTAATCCAAAGAGAGAAATGTATTGTGTAAAATACAGAGTGTGCACGGTCCTTACAGATGCACAATACACAATACGATACTGTCATGTCTGGACTCAGTGTGTTACTGTGGGAGGCTCAGGCCCCGTGTTTCAGTCTTCACACACTGTGCACATGATGAACATGAAGTGAGGAAGAATTTACAGAGTCCGAGCAATATTGCTGAGCCACACAGTCCCTTCAAAGTGCAACATTAAAAAGCTTAGGATTTATCTCTGCCAAGCTACCTTAATGGCACTTTATCCCAGACAGAAATCAATGTTACAGTACAGAGCTTCTTCCCCCATTGTGGTTCCATAATAAGATTTCTCAAAGGCTTGTCCCAAGTGGCTCAGTATGTGCAATCAGTTAAGAAAATACAACAGTGCAGTGATTCCCAACCAGCCAAAGGGGTACTTATGCATGTGCAAAGGATAACACTGAAAGACTGTAGAGTAGCTGAACTATTTTAAAAACAACACAGAAATAATGACTTGAATAAATGTATGTTCATGTATTGAGTTGGCCAAAATACCTAAACTTAGCTTTCTGTTGTAAATAAGAGCATGTAAAGCTAGCAAGTGAGCAAATAAGTCAAAAAATTAATCCAGTAAATGGTTGAAGTAGCTAAAAGTATTGAACAGTTCAAATAGAGGGATGTAATGGACAAACGATTGACAAAGTTAGCAAACAGCTAGCTAGCTAGCATAAAAATAATGAATACATGTTAAAAAAAAAAGGTTAAAAGAAATGGATTAACCTATGAAAATTGTTATTAAAAAGTATTTGAGATGTTATTGAAATAAATATGTAATTGGTAAGTAGTTAAAATTGTTAACCATATATTGGCCAGATAATTGAATTGGAGATTATCAGTAAGCTAGCATAAAAGTAACTGCCAAATGTTTAAAAAGCTAAAAGATTTACATTGAAAATAGTAGATTAAAATATTGGAGACATGACAGAAATAGCTAAGCAGCTGAAATTAAGATTAAAAATGGAAAGATTTTTGAATTAGATGGCTAAAACAGTTGAAATAGAGCATAAAGGTAATGGACATATGGTAAAACAGTAAAATAGCTAGCTAACAGCTGTGGGGAAAAGGTTTTAAAAGCTTAAAGCAACAGATTCATGGATGAATCAGCAAAAATAATGGATAAATGGTCAAAATAGCTAAGAATAATAAATTAATTTAAAAAAGTAGGGTAAATGTAGCTGACAGTTAAAAAAAGCTAGCTAAAACTATGAAATTGGTTGAATTAGAAGCGTCAACCAATGTTAAACTGAGATAAAAACCGATATAAAAATTATTAATTTGAATTAATTTGAGTGAGGAATGCATTATAATACAGGCTTTTATTTAATAAATAGCATTATGATGCTATTTATTAAATAAAGTAATCACATTTGGAACATGATGAATAGTACTGCTAAAGGGCTCATGAAAAGTTGGGAAACACTGCACTTTTACACCCAGAATGGCTTTTTGTTCCTCTAGCTGCTGTAAAAATTACTTTCTATCAATGTTTTAATAACAGGGAAAAAGAGCAAATCATTTTATGCAAATCAAATTTTTACAGCAGTTAAATTTTGTATAATATTTTGGATGTATTTGCACATTATGTTAACTGATTAAACAAGAACCATTTGGAAGTTGCTTATGTGAAATCTTTAAGTAAAAAATGATCAACAAACAGACTTTTTTGAATTCTGGTACAGAAGGGAGGTTATCAGAGAGATTCACATCCTTTAGTCACAACAATAAATGTCCTTTTTCATGAACTGGATCCTCGAAGTTTGCAGTAAGGCAAAGTATTGAGTCTTTATTACTGTTAAATTCAACCATAAGGCTGCTTCATAATACTTTACATAAATTAACATCTCAGTAAATAATTTCAGTTTACATTACGACCAAAAGGATCATCTGTTCAGTCTGTATATGGAGCAGTTATTATGCGTGTTTTCTTTTATACGACTGAGGTGTAGCTATAGTTTTAGTAGCACATTTGTTAATAAATATGAAAATGACGATTTACACATTTTGTGCATGAAAAGTCAGTGCCTAAATGTTCCTGCATGGTGATCTCAGTCAGAAAACAGAAGATGCAGTGCTTCATTATTTCCTACAGAGGGTGATGTAGGTTAGGATTTCTGTCTGTTTATGGCACCATAGTGTCTAAAATGGCTGCATTACAAAAAGACATAAAAACCTAAATATCCTAAAAAAAAGAACAAATTGATTTAAGCTTTATAGATTGTCAGTGCCAACTCAGAGAAAAAATTGCACTACAGCTGTATTTTCAAGAACAACACTGCTTCAACTCGCAGTTTGCACGTTTGAGCGTCTGTAACCAGTATGAGAGAGAACATCCAAAGGCAAGACAGCTTGGACGAAGAGTTTACAATCCTGGGTGAGATGAGCACAATGCAAAGTTACTGACATTACCAACCTCTATTGTTACAACTGGTAAAACTTTATTTGTTCAGAATGCTTTAGATAGTCTAAAGGAAATACTACGCAGTAAAATGTACTATATTTCTATATTGAATAGAAACAAAAATACTTACACTTAAAATCTACACTTTATCTATCCATTTATATATATTTAATTTTTAATATATTTACTTTATAATACAAATTATAATCAGAATTACAGAAGTAATAATATAAAGTCTATCAAACATGGAAGCTTTTAAAAAAATGAAGACATAAAAAGGCTTTTGGCCTATTTGCAAGCAGTGTTTAAAACTGAAGGTTTGGTATCTGTGGTTTTTATACGTGTGTGTGTGTGTGTATTTATACGTGTGTGTGTGTGTGTTCAGCACATGTACTGTTACGCAAGGGAGGAGCAGGAGCAACAGAGGGGAAACGGAGGAGTCTGAAGTGGATTTGAAAGCTGCAGGGTGATGGAGATCACAGAGCCGTCTCTTTCAGGTCGTTGAGGTTTGGCATACGAGACCTGGAGGGGCGACCGAAGCCGTGCCCATTCTGCCCTCCCTTGATGCTCATTTGCTCCGGGTAGGGGTTTCCCTCTGGGCGACCCAGGGCCGACGTGTGCCAATTGGACTCTAGCTGTCCGGGCAGCGGGTAGGCCGCCTGACGGCTCTTCAGCTGGGGTGTGCTGACCCCTGAGTGACCCCGGCTTTCTGTGAACCCACCTTGAGCAGACGCTGGATTAGGCAGCGGCTGGTAGCGCATGTCGGACTGCGCCGTCTGGTTGGAGGACGAGGACGAAAGGTGCAGGAGTTTGCGCAGAGACTTCAGTGGCTGACTCTGAGAGGGATGGGACACATTACAGATGACCAACATATACATTTTAAAACAACATGCACCAAGAAAACACTTATTCTTCCTTTTTAACTTACTGGAGAGTGTGAATCAGACAGTTTCTCAGGTGGCCAGTCTTTGTCCCTGTCTCGCTCTCGCTCTTGGTCCCGGTCTCTGCTCTTGTCCCGGGTCCTGTGGCGGCTACCCTGATGACTGGAGGACCTGGACGACTTCTGGATGACTGTGTCCACTCCGTCACCTGAAACCTTTAACACATCGGGTGCAGCGGTCATTAAACTGTCCAAACTAACAGTTTTAAATGTTATAACCAAGCTTGAACCACACAATGTAAACAACAACAAGAAACACAGCCAATTTTTTTCTTTAAGTAAAATAAAGAACAAATATTTTCACCACATGCTTTCATCACTATTCCTAGGAACAAGTTTTTTTAAGGATTCCTACTAAAATCTCAAAAATGTTCTTAAGCAAACATGTTAGTGTGCCTCATATTATTTTTTACGTGTTAGATTAACACAGATGGTCAGTTAAGTCATAAAAATTAAAAAACACAACATGCATCTGGTGCCAGACACCCAAAAACATTCACTGACCTGAGGAAGAGAAGAGGTAAAGACTATTCTTAACCAATCAAAATTTTTTGGGTAATTTTTTTGGCATTTTAACAATCCCTGACACATCTAAAGCTTCAGTATTTTCAAATTATCTGCTTTTTATGCAACAAACACTATTTTTCCACCAGCTCTGATTCTGACTGCCTGTCTCTTCCAGCCAGATTGCGTTTATTTGTGCTCTGTCATCAGCTGTAACCCCCTCTCAGCATCTGAACAGACTGTCACATATAAATAGAAATGTGAGGAGAAGAAAGAGTCTCAAACACCAATGTCATGCCGAACCATTTCTGCCTCTGAGAACGTTTAACATGTCAAAATGTTGCTGCCTTTTATATTTAGATACTCTTTGGGTTCATACTCTGTCCTTATCTATGTTTTTTAATCAGATCATTCGTGTAGATACACTGTGAGGGGCAGAATAGCTGATCTAATGGCTCTTTGTGATGTTGGCGAGCAGTAAAGCCCAAGTGCTTAAACCGAAGCCTGGGCGCTCTCGTTCATCCTCAGCTCATAACCACAGACATGCTGTTAGGGTTGTGGCTGATCTCAAATGGAACGAATACAAAAATGACCAGCCAGATCCATTCTCTGACCCAGATAAAGACTTGTTAACAGCTCTGGGTTTTATTGCAATTTTTTCAAACTGTAAAATCTATTTTTATCAATTTAATGATTAAAATATCACTAAATTGAACATTTAAAACAGGCACTTTAGTGCCACATTTTGCCACTGATTTTATGTTTTATTAATACTTTACCCACATGGATGAATCTGACTGGTTTATGTTGAGAACTCATTAATACAGAAATGACTTTTCACCTAATTACCAAAGAAAACCACTGAAAAAAGTGTAAAATAAATAAAGTGATTGTTGCTGATTATTGTTGTCAGTGCATGCAATGTCAGATGGGTGGCACGGAGTAAGGAGGTGAGTAGGAGAGTGTAAAACAGCATGTACCATGGAGGAGGACACTACAGGGAGGACTCTCACAGAGGAACTATGCTTTATGTTATTCTTTGGGCTAAACAGAGGGAAAAGACATTTCTTGATGACAGGAGGCCTTCCATCAGGGACCTGCATCTGTAATACAGAGGCACATGACTGGTGGCACAGGGAAACATGATGCACATGACAACAAGAAGAAATGATTAAATATCTCTGCAAAGGTGCTAATAAGGCCAAAGCAATAAACATTTAAGAAGCTGAGGAGGAGATACAGCGTGTAGACAGACATCCAGAGACATATGTGTGAGATCCAGACGTAGCTGACATCTTCTGGAGAAGTTTACATGCAAGTTACCATTTGAGATTTTTTCTTTTTCTTCTTTATTGCTCTGAAGAAACCCTGTTTCTCCTTTTCTTTGGATGGCTCAGAGGGGTTCAACACTACAGTATCAGGACCAGTCCTAAAAAAGAAACAAAGTGTTCTGAGCATGATGTCTCAGTTAGAGATTTTAGCCTTTGGTAAACAACACAAACTATGTTCTGTTGTGGTAAGAAGAGAAAGTTACCAGGGGTCAAACGCCGGCTGACGTTTGGAGTGGTTCGTCAAACCTCCACCGTCTCCGGACATGCCTGAGCCTCGGCTCTGACCCCTGCTGTCATGGAAGGAGTTGTCTGGCCGGGGAGAAGGAACTGTTCAACAAATATAACAAATGCTTTTATTTACTTTCAGATGCACATAGAAAAACAAAAATTTAGGGGGTGATAGGGCGGTGTTTCAGTATATACCAACTATTACTGAGCAAACTTTTTTATGTTTTGGTAGTTAATGTACTCTATTTTTAAAACTACTGTGTAGAAAGTTCTTTGTGATAATATTAAAAAATAACACAGCAGACAGCTCGACATGAATGAACCGTAAGCAACAGAAGTAACATTTTCTTTTACCCTAATGTAAGAACCAGCTTGTACGCATAAGCAGCCAACATGTTGGCCAACAAGTAACAAGAAAATGTCAGCATAAATAAAAAGATTTGATGTAATTCAGATACAGAATCATTATTACAGTTTGTCCGCTGGAGAGCAACTAATTTACAAAATGTACCTTTTGTACCTTACCTATCTGCGTCTCCGTTCTTTCATGAACATGTTTGATTCTTATCAAAATTCTTATTTGCTAAATGTCAGCGTGTTCATATTTGTTTGTTTGTTAGATATTCACATTAAATTTTCTTAACATTTTTAGTAGATTTTCAAGTTGTAAATCATCAGTACGTTTATCAAGCCTAAAATGTATTGTATGGTTCTGAATACACAGTATTTGAAAGGTTCTGTAAACACATAAAACTTCAACCCACGGTAATTTTTAAGTCGGACCTGATCAGTGAACATTCAGGATTTGTGAGAAATCATTCTGTTAACTGCAGTCAAGTGACTGAACTGATATCTTGAACTCCTCAGTGCAGTAAAAAAAAAAAAGATATCAGTGTGACTAAACCAACCTCTGTAGAAGCTGCCCACCCTCCTAGGCATGGATTCACTGTAGATGTTGCGGTTCTCTTTAGACGAGCCCCCGTCTTCTGTTTGCTGGTCATGATACAAGCCAACCTGCGTCAGAGCAGAAAACCAAGTCACCTAAAAAACTAAAGGCCGACTGCTTTGCATGCCTCGCTATATGAGCTGATGTTTTTTATTTACCTGAAAGAAACAGAGCAAAGGGAGGTGCATTGATTCACAAGCGGCCATTACAATAAAACATCTGTAGAGGCTATAAATGTACATCAGAATAAGACTGAAATGTGCTCTGACGACAAGCTTGACTGAGCTAATCATAAATACGTAGTCACATTAAAGGGAAGCAAAGCACACAGAGAAAATGAAGAGGCATCTGATGCACAGAGACAGGGAGAGAGAGAGAAAGAGAGAGAGAGAGAGAGAGAGAGAGAGAGAGAGAGAGAGAGAGAGAGAGAGAGCACTTCAAGACAGCACACTCCACCCACAAACAGACTACAGAGAGCGCGGGGGTGGGTGGGGAATGGTGGGTGCAGGCAGAATGTCGGACCTCGCTTTTTTGCCGCTGTGTGTGAAAAGATGCGGTGTTGTCCCTTGTGGAGTCCCTTATTGGGGGTCTGCTGTGGGTGACCTCAGTGGGTGCCTGTTCACTCTGTTAATGGAGACATGATGAAGCATGAAGTGAGCTTAGCATTGCAGCACATACAAATACACACACACACACGCACACACGCACTATATATATATACTATATGCGTATATACAGTATATATAAATATACAGGCAACATGATTTTCTGTATATCCTAACAAGAAAGCCACACTGCTTTACACTGGCATTGTTTATAGGATGTAGCTGCAGGTGAGTTAATCCTGCCTTTCCCACAAACCTGAGAGACTGACTAACAAGATCTGGCTGAAAAACTAAACACAGATCATGATATTTTCAGGCGCCACCAGAATAAATCCTGGCCTCATTGTTGTAGAAACTGAGGCATAGTTATCCAACACAACGTGGTGAAGGCATTTGATATGATCAGATCATGTAGGCTCAGGCTTTCCTTCAGGTTGGACAGGTTTGATGTGGGCTGATGATGACTGACCCGGCTCATGTCTTCCTCTCTGGAGGAGCCTCCAGAGTGGCGAGGCAGTGTGCGGTGCTGCAGCTGTGGTGACAGGAGCTGCAGGCTGCTGGCTCTGGTCGGCACGTTCTGCCCCACGGCCAACCCCTCGTCCGCCCCATGCGTCCTCTGGTGGTCCCTACGTACGTACATGGAGTGGCGGTGCGGCCGCTGCTGGGAGGAGAAGGGGCTTGTGTATCCCTGACCGTAAGGCAGAGGGTCGTGTGGGGCTGACAGAGAGTGAGCGTGGCTCCTCTCCATGCTGCTGTCCCCGGGGTCCAGGGCATCTGGCGACTTAGCCTCCTCCGAGGCCTTGTGGCGGGTGGAGGACCGCCTGTAAGAAGAGTCCAGGGTGTTGCTCTCTCGGTCAGAGCGCATGCTTCCTCTGCCAGCTGCGCCGGGTCCCAGTCTGTCCACTCGGCGGGCTGCTGGGCTGCTCGGGGCTGTGAGGTCGAGGCAGCTTGAGGGAAAATAGCGAGATGTGGGTTCATCAGCGTAAAGATGCACATCATTTAAGTTCCCCACTGACTTTGCATCGCTAAGCGTGCCGTAGCTCTTAGACAAGTTCAGGTAGGCGAACTTGGAGGAGGGTGTGGAGCTGTGGGACTCCATGTAGCTGTGTCGACTGTGTTTCTCTCCTGACTGAAGTGTGTTGGTCTTCCCCTCCACAAAAGAATGGCGGTTCTGCTGCGAGCGGAAGTTGGATTTGAGGTACTTGGCTCCGGGGCCGTCAGACACCTTGGACCCCATGTTCATCTCGAATTCGGCCTTGCTCTTGGCCTCACCGGGGCTGAGCAGGTGAGGCAGGTTGCTGCTAGCCAAGTCCATGTTGCACGAGGTGGAGTGGTTGTAGATCTGCGGCTGGTAGTTCTTCGGATGCAGAGTGGGACTGAGGTTGATCCCTGCAGGCATGTTGCCGTTGAGAAAGCTGTCATTGCTGGGGTGGAGGTCTTCGTGCCGGGGTAAGCTAGAGCACTCTCTGCTGCTGGAGCGGTGGCTTCCTGAACTCTTTCCCCCGTGGCTCCTGAGCAAGAGAAGAGAGAAATAATAACACCAACGTACTGTGAGGAAAACACTCAATTCTAAGCGATAAGCTGCAGGCTACAGGGTGGGATAACCTGCTAGTATGGAGTGGTCATGTGTGCTGATCTAAAGGGATAAATCTTGGAACCAAAGCTCTTCCTTTTCAAATATTCGTAAATGAAATTGTATCTGCAGTTGATTGTAAGCACTGAAAACTGAAGTTATTTTAATTTATTAGACAATTTAAATGTGTCTGACAAAGAAAACATGATGAGTCAAGCTAAAATGTTGACGGCTACGGGACTCTAGGCTCTCACAACATTTTAATGCCGCAAATGTAAAACCAGATTTCTTAATGTCACCTTTAATGGATTTACTATACACAAGATGAAACCTCATTAATCTATTCAGGTTGGTTAGCACATTTTCTGGAAAAAAAATGACATAATCAGGACCTGACTATTTATGCAATTTACATTACAATGGTCTTTTAAAGCAGCAGCAGTCCTGCTACTAGATTGTGCAGATGAGACAATAAATTACATCCTTAATTACAATAATTCAATTCCATTCAGCCTTGTTGTCATAATACAAAAACTCAGAGTAAAACAAGAAGAAGCTACTTAAGTACATGACATGTTAAATTACCGAAATGGTGACACTTTTATAACTGGCTTCAGCTGCAGAACATATCTGCAAAGGCTCTGAGGAGCCTGGCATCAGGATGTTTGCAGGTTTTGAGCGTTCTAGAGACCAAGACAGGTGTTATCCTAGATTTACTAAAAATTCAGCCAAAATTCAAAGATAGGGCTATTTTGGATCTAAACTGGTTTAGTGTGTGAGTGGTTAAGCGTTTTATCTAATAAAATGACAAGACTAGAGGTGGGTGAGGATGGTATTTTGGTAAAAATTTACAATTTGTGTAATGAGTAATCTTGTTTCCTGTGCCAAAGCTTCTTCTGCTTTATGCATGACACCTTGTTTTTTATGTTTCATTTCATTTTGTGTTCCTGCATTTTCATATCTATGCTGGACTGACTTTTGTATGTTGTTTGTTTTTGGTGAGTAAAAGTGTGTTATTTGTAGGTTGTTTAATGACAGGAAAAAATCAAACCAACAGAAGATATTTCAGTCCTCTAACAAAGGGCATTGCTGTCTGCAAAAATGTCACTACAAACTGGCCGCTACAGATAATGAAGATGGTTGTCAAGGGGTGTCGTGTGAAAAACAACCACAGTCACATTAGCATTGGAAAATGCATCAAACAACAGGGAGACAGTGAGGAGCTTCAACCTGCTATAGTGCTCATACTGACCTGCTGGGGGTGGTGTTGTCTCCATGGTGAGGTTTTCTCTTGGAGGAGCGTACAGGTGTGGGTGTGGGTGGGCCTGGCCGCTCCACCAGCCGCAGGGTCTGGAAGGCGTGGTGGTTCAGGCTCTGCTCTGTGAGAAAACGCTCTGTCGGGTTCAGAAGGAGCAAGTTCTGGAGCAAAAACACAAAGAAGGAGACCTTAAGTCCTCCAGACACCCCGAACATCCAGACCTCGCAAGCAAACCGAAACAGTCATGCTATTATGAGTCATCGCTATTATCATAAAAGTCAGGCTGCTGCTACATTTAATTGTGTCTTACAGTCACCAGACAAGCCAAACAATGATGTGAATTATGATTTGTGACATTTGCTTTTTGCTTGCTCAAATAAATATGATTAATCACCTGTCTCCACGGACTCAAAATAAAACCTGTGAACTGAAGATAGTTTGTGAACTCTGAAGTTATGTAACAAAAAATTTATTATGGCAGCTCCTCAGCTCTTCGTAGAACAACAATAAATCTCAAACACAGACTCTTTGCCAGCCAGGCAGCTTTGCATTAGCATTTAGCAAACACATTTTGTTAATTTCTAGACCCGACTCAAGAAAGCCTGATTAATTATGAGAGAGAGGCCTGTCCTTGTAGAAGTCAGTTCTGAGATGACATTATGCTAGCAGTGAGTCATTATCTGCTGGGAAAAGCGCAAGTGCACAAGCACAGCCCACATTCTTGACATGGAGCTCCTGTTTACAGTGCAGACACAGCAATAACAGCAGGGCTGGAACCAGGATATGAGCCGAGCGATGCTGAAGCATTGAGGAGGCATCGTTCAGTCACGACGTAAACACGACCATAATGATGCAATTATCAGATGTCAAGTTTTTGGAAATTGGACTTTTTTCTGGTTGCAGAGTGTATTTTGACATTGTGTGGGAGCAGGAATAAAGTGAAACGAGATAAAAGGCTGAAGATAAAAACGTCCCCGTGGTGCCGCGGCTTTGCCAGGCCTGTGATCCCTACCTTCAGCAGGTCCAGCAGGGCTCCGCCGATGATCCCCAGGTATCTTCGCTCCAAGGTTTGGGGGTGGTTCACAGCAGGGAACTAAAACAAGACACAGTGGATATGATAGTACTGCCAAAAAATGAAGCCACAACAAATGTCCAAGTGATAAATGATGGAATAATCACTACTCTGTAGTAAGACCAACAATAGCAGCCACCTGTAGTTTGGGCAGCTAGTAGACAAAGAGGCCAGTTATTGACTTTCATAAGGGAGGGAAAAGAAGGAACATCACCGACTCTCATCGAGGTCAGCAGGAAGATTTCACAGTTTTTAATATTCAGTCAGGTCAGTGACATGTTTTGTGACGTTGTATTCTGGGGTAACAGCATTACCCTCAAGGGTATTAACAGGATCAACATGCCTGATAAAAAAGGATGACTCCTCATGCTTTATTTTTTATTTCATTCTACAAAGTTTTACAGAGGATTTAACTGGTCAAATACCAAAACTACCAGTCTACACTGTGCATAGATGTAGAATAATCGTTAACCTGTGATTTTAGTGCCGTAATAAAATAACTAGCATTGCGTTTACAGCAGATATGCAGCTGGGTGGCGCTGTGGGTGGCTCTTGTTGACGAGTCACAGTTGTTGTGTGACTTCAGCATCGTGCAGTGCGGGGCGCTAAAACAGCACACATGCAGCAAGAGGCTGAAAGAAACATGTCTGTTGGTCCCGATGCTCGACTACAATCAACAGGAAATACTTTGGAGCAGACACAGATTTGTTTGAATATTCATTTCTACATTCTGCCATGTTAAATAAACAGAATTTAAAGTATTCTGAGTAGGAAAGACTCCTTGTTTGGTGTTTTCAGAAACCTAAAAATTGTGCTGAGTGACCAGCTGAAGACGCCAAGATGCTCAAAAGAATAAGGTCTTTCATACGTCGAATGCAGAAACCAATCTGACTCATATACTATTGTATTTTCTATTATTATTTGCCACTAATACATCTCTGCAAATGAATGAAGCTAAACTAAGCAAAGTTAGCATGTAATACCTTGTAAATATTATGGTGCTCTTGTGTAATGTTTTGTAAAAGCCCACATATCATGTGAAGACAGTGACCATTTTGTCTCTCTATATTTTTTCTCCTGATGTTCCCCTGCAGACGATGCTCCTGAAATTACATTTTGCAAACACTGCTGACTGACTCACAGGAGCACTGTTGCTCTCTCTTTCTTCCACATTCAATCTTCCTATGTCAACCTTTCATTTTGACAGAATTTTTTTTCCTTCTGACTATTGTGAATCTGCTGCTTGCCAAAAACGTCCAGAAGCTGTTCTTTTTACATCACACATTTCCAAGTGTTGCAGAAAGCACACTGTAGGTGGCCAACGTGATAAAACAACTATCAAACATCCTGTGTTCACTCACAAGTGTTGAGTGGTTTCTTGCTGGTCTGATGCATTAATATTTTAATAAAAAACAGTTAGTGTGCTTCCTTCAAACACCATTCTCCTTTCTCTTTGTCTTCTCTGCTCCTATTAAGATAATCTGACTGTGAGAGAGGGGCTTAAACGTGAATGTCCATCAGTGAGGCTTGTTGGCAGGGTGACACTCTACTCATTTAAATGACGACAAGCACAGAAGTGTTGTGTAGAACAGAGACTCTTTTCCTTGAGCGAGCACTAACAATAGCAGGCGCTGGATGTTTATTCAAGACGAATCCCTGTCTTACATGCGCCTGTCTTACTGGAGGGAGCATTTTACTGAAGGAAAACAACTTACATGTATTCATGAGCTTCACATCAGCAGAATATTCCCATTACAAGAATTTTTAAATGCACAAGGACAAAATTTAAAAAAATGCATCATTATCAAGCACCGTCACTCTAATCACTGTCAGGTATTCACAGGGGGGCATCTTGCAAACTAATAATTATATCCTGAAGTGTGGGCAGACAAGGGAAGGGAAGGCCGACCCGGGTCTGTTGTGCCATCATCCTGCCATAGAAGACTTATCACAGCCTTCCTTGACAGAGCATACAGGATACATGATACACGATGAGTCATTGTGATCCAATCAGTCACGGCACAGCAAACTCAGCCAGGAGAAGAAGAAAAAAAAAAAAAACAAACAAGCAGAGAGTGCAAAGACACAACAGGGAGAGAAAATATAAAAAAAGAGGAAAAGGAAAGGAGGAGGCAGAGAGAGGCAGCAAAGGAGAGACAAGACCAAGTCGAGAGTGATGGAGGGAAGCAGCAGTAAGATCAACATGGAGTAGACGGGGTCGGCAGTGTGAAGCGTAAATGAGGACTGGGGGGAAAAAAGAGTGTTACCCGCAGTCCGTGGAAGCGGGGGTTGTTATAGAAGAGCTTCATCTGTTCTGGTGGCAGGGGTCCCAGCACTTTCTGGATGGTAAAGAGCTGGTCAATCTCACTCTCGCCCGGAAATAGAGGCTGCCCGTCACTCAGCTCTCCTAAGATGCAGCCCACTGACCACATGTCCACTGCCTTCCCGTAAGGAGCCCTGGATCCAGAGATATAAGACACTGGCGAATGAGGTCAGGCATGAGTATAGCTACTGCAGTAAATGTCAGTGTGGTGACTGATTTCTTGGACGAGGGTAAAAAAAATGGACCGGACGTACCCGAGCAGGAGCTCTGGAGAGCGGTACCACCTAGTGGCCACATATTCCGTGTAATTGGCATCAGTCCCCTCAGAGAGATTACGTGCAAATCCTGGCAAAGAGAAGACAGAGGAAGCAATGAAGTATAATGAGGAGCTTTTTGATATGCTCTACATGCTGAGACACCTAAAAATGATTTTAGCCGGGCCATCTCTCTGGACACTCATTATGATACAGAGGTGCTTCAGAGGTTATAAAGTAGTTGAGTTGGAGAAACGCTGTGCTTATGTAGAAGAGATGATGAGTTCTCTTGTGACACATTGTACAAGTAAAAGTTTTTATATTAATGCTGGATATTGTTTAATACATATGATGTAAAGAGACTGATACAACTTTCTTTACTACCTTGGGTATGAAGCTGCTGCCAATGTTGTCAGACTTGTCTAAAACTCAGTACTTAACATGTGCACCTAATTTGTTTAATTGCTTTACATAAATATAATGTAAAGGGAAAAAAATGTAAAAAAAAAAAAAGATTTAAATT